>WBNO01008488.1:51736-133333 GCA_013400575.1 Peucedramus taeniatus | reverse complement strand
TTTTTTTTGTTTTTCTTTGTTTTGTTTTGGTTTTTTTCTCTTTTCTTTGTTTGTGGGGTTTTTGTTTGTTTGTTTTGTTTATTTTTTTCAAGGAAAAGACCAGTTGTGTGGCAAAGAGAGGTACAAGAGGTTTAAGATAGATACCAAATAATGATAAGCTCTGGCTAAGAGAGGAAGAGACACAGCCAGGTAAAACAGCCAGGTTTAAACTTGTCTGTCTTGAGTTATTTCAGCTATTAAGACTGAATAATTTGGAGTGGTTGCAAATGCTGTTCACAAGCTGTCCATTTAAGGGTGCTGTGCAAAGAATGTCTACAGAGAAGTTGTGGATGATGAGTAAATGTTGCAGGCTTCTAAGTACTGTAGTCTAACACCTCTTTCCAGAGGGAGAGTATTGTGGAGTTTGATCCCTGCAGAGTTCAGGAAAGACATGACAGGTGGTGTCAACTACAGAGACACTCAGAGGTGTGAGTGGACAGAGATATCTGTCAGGATTTCTGCAGGTGGCTTCATTCCCTCTTCCTGTGTTTGATTAACCACAGGCTCTTTGCCCAGAGGAGACTCAGTGCTTCTCAATAATGTAGGCAAAGCTGGGTTTGTTCATGAGAAATGATGGAGTGGGGCTCCCTGCTGTAGAAGAGGGGAAACAGGTATATTTTGGACAGTAACCTTAAGGGGACAGGCATGCCTTTTTTTGGAATGGGGACAGCATGCCTTTTTTTGGAATAGGGACAGCTTAAAACAGTTGGGCAAAACCCCATCTTTTCCATTGGAGTCACTGTCTGCACACTGGCTGTTCCCCTCCTTGTCACCAGCTGAGTCTCTCAGCTGTCTGCTTCATGGGCTGAGGGCCAGCTTTGCCACACTCCTAGGTAGTGTCACACCTGCGAGCTCATTTTTACTTCAAGTCCCTTCTGAGCCTCTCCTTTCTAGGGTCTAAGCCCTGCTGGATAAGGAAAAGATGGCCTTACTTTCTAAATAGTGAAGGGGCTGTTTTAAACCAGCACTCACCTGAATTCAGCTCAGTGAGTACTCAGCTACACTGTGATTGACTGACTGACTCATGGCAAAATGTATCCTTCAGGTTTTTCACATTTCTATAGTCCTTGCTTATATTTCAGCTCCCTGATGAAGAGCTCTGCAGGATGTGACTCCTTCCCTTCACTAGTAGTGCTTCCTCTGGAAAGAAGTTCTCAGTAAGAAGAAACCCCTTCTGTCATGACATCACAAAAATGTCTATGAAATAAACAAAAAAGTTGTGTGCCCTGCGTCCAAGAAGGCAAATGGTGTCCTGGGGTACATTAGGAAGAGCATTGTCAGCAGGTTAGGGATTGTTTCTGCCCCTCTGCTCAGCCCTGTGAGGCACATCTGGAGTGCTGTGTCCAGTTCTGAGCTCCTCAGGACAGGAGAGACATGGAGCTCCTGGAGCAGCTCCAGTGGAGGTTACAGAGGTGATGAAGGGATGGAGCATCTCTCTTATGAGGAAAGGCTGAGGGAGTTCTTCTCAGCCTCGAGAAGAGACGACTGAAAGGGAACCACATCATTATCTGTCAGTGCCTGCAGGGAGGGGTCAGAGCAGGGACCAGGCTCTGCTCGGGGGTGCCCAGCAATGGGACAAGAGGCAATGNAATGGGACAAGAGACAATGGGCAGGAACTGATGCACAGTAAGTTTCACCTGAACATGAGGAAGAACTTCACTGTGCAGGGACCAAGCACTGGAACAGATCACCCAGAGAGGCTGTGGAGTCTGCCTCACTGGAGATATTCCAGAATAATCTGATGCAATCCTGTGCCATGTGCTGTAAATTGATCCTGCTTTAGCAGGGAAGTTGGACCAGATGACCCGCTGTGGTCCCTTCCAACCCTACCCAGTCTGTGATTCTGCAGTAAATCATAAATTTTGGTCTTGTAGCCATCTCAGACACCATTAAAAGCCATGAGATTGTAATGGGAAAGCTCCTCTGGTGATTAGTGGTCTCCCTGAAGGGAATGATGGAGCTCCATGTAGCACATGGTAGAGCTGGACTTGGCACTAGGCTTTCTTTGACACCAGCACAGTGAGCACAGGTCTGCAGTGATAGCAAATGTTCCAACAGCACGTGCAGCAGGACTGCATGTGGGAATCTACTTTTACATGTTAAGCCCCAGAGTTAGAGATTTCAGCATCAGTCCTACTGATTCAGGCCTCAAACACTGGAGAAAGGATAAAAAGGTTAAAATGACATCAAACCCACTGCCAATGAACACAGATGTGATGAAACTGAAACCTTTGCTGTCTGAAAAACTGACATGAAAACCTTAATGAGGAATGCAGCTAAAATACTTGAAGTTCAGTTTTGACCTGAAGTTCAGTTTGTATTATGATATTTTAAAAGTTTCTGTTTTTTACATGGCCTATCTAGCTAAACTAAAAATCTGGAAGTTTTCACTGGAATGCTCAGTGGCAGTATAGACACTTTTGGATATTTTTTCCTTAACTTGTTGAGCTTTTCCTCTGACCTGCATAGGAAATACTTTAAAATGAATGCAGTAATTTGGACAGCATTTCTTCTGTAAATACATAGAATTTGTGTGCTATTGAAAATGGTTTTATATTGCGAGTTTTTCAGAGCCTGGGGGTTTGTCTGGGCTGGGGTTAGTTTGCGTTTATGCTTTTTTAATGTTTTCTGAAGAGCCTAATGCTGTCAGTGATCCCTTCAGAGCCTCTGATGCTGCACTGTCGCGGGGAATAGGGGCTGCTGAGGGCTGAAGTGTAACTCTGCCATGCTCCATGAAAATCGTGAATGCTGCCCTCAGCCATGGACGCAGCTGCCATCTGGGAAGGCTGTGGCGACCTCCAGGGTGTAAAAGGATTCTGGAATACTCTGAATTTCTTCAGTCTGTATGTATTTACTGAGAGTACTGAAGCCTGGATTTGGGTGGTGAGAACTGTGGGCTGCCCAGGCAGCCACTCCTCATGGCTGGCAGCATTCAGGGCCCGGCTGGATGGGGGCTCTGGGGCACCCTGGTACGGTGGGAGGTGTCCCTGCCCGCGGCAGGGCTTGGAACCGGCTGCAGTTCCAGGTCCCTTCCAGCCCGGGCCGTTCCCGTTCCCTGCCCGCGGCAGGATTCGGAGCTGGGTGCAGTTCCAGGTCCCTTCCAGCCCGGGCCGTTCCCGTTCCTTTGCCGTGTCAGGGGTGGGAGCTGGGGGCAGTTCCAGGTCCCTTCCAGCCCGGGCCGTTCCGGTTCCTTTGCCGTGTCAGGGGTCGGAGCTGGCCGCAGCTCCAGGTCCCTTCCAGCCCGGGCCGTTCCCGGTCCCGGGCAGCACTGGGGGCCTCCCGCGGGGCCGCAGCGGCACCTGCCGGGCCTTGGCCGGCACTGCGGGCGGGAGGCCGCGCTCCGTGAGGGGCCGAGCTCCGGGATGGCTCCTGCCGGAGAACCAGAGCCCTGCGAGCCCGTCGGGACCCGGGCGGGCTGTGAAAATAAACTCGGACACTTGGTGTTTCCCGCAGTGAAAGCTCCGCTGGGGCTGAAGGGCTCCGGAGAGCTCGGAGCTGTTTTTGCTCTCTCGGCACTTCAGACCTGCCACAACCCTTCAGACCTTCACACTTTTAGTGGTGTGTTCGCGTGAATCAGAACAATTCCTTTCTTCCCTTGGGCTGGAAATGAGGTGTAGATTTTACCAGGGAAAGCCTGAAGTGATTAGGGTTTATTTTACCAGGGAATACCTGAAAGTGATTATTTTAGGACAGGCAGCTTTTTTCAGTAGTTTGTTCTAATGGCTGCAGTTCCTGTGGCAGATTCATACTAAGCTGCTTTCTGAATTTAAAACAGCCTGGGGTGGTGTTCTTAGCAACTGGTCTGTTCCCTCTGAAATTCACTTTGTCATTGGTACCACTGCCACGGCTGTGGCTGCATGTACCAGCTCCCAGGAAGCATTCCTAGGAAAATCAGTGGGGCTTTCTGACAATCAGGTGTGCCTGTGAACAAGAGAATTTAGGATTGTTTATTAGCAGATGTCACAATATGACATTGTGAATTTAGCCTTTCTGCCTTTAAGGTTGTGCATAAATGGGAGATACGGGACAGCCATACACTGGAAATTTTCAGGAGCTTGTGTTGTAGGTCATTTTGGTTTGGTTTGGTTTGCCTTAAATGTCTATGAAAGTAGTAATTATTTACGTATTCACTTTTTATATCTGCTAATGATGTCTAGCAGGAAAGAGAAAGAATAGCTTATGAAATGATGATATAAGGTTTCATTTGGATGCATAGAGCAGGTTAACTAGTAATTAGTGGGTTAATAACTAACTGATGGGTTTCTTGTATATTTGGAAGTGTGTACATGTGAAGAAGCAACACTGCATACAAGATAATCTGGCATAGTTGATGTCACAAGAGATACTTGAGTCCACAGAGATATTTGAGTGAGAAATAAAATTGCTGATTTTTTTTACTGCTACTCTTCCTAGCAAATCAGATAATTTTGACCTTACGTGCCCAAGAATGGCAAAAATAGCATGTGTGGCAGTGCTTGTCACGACTGTAGTATCAGAATCATGATATCATGGCAGTAGAACACAAAGTTTGTGGCTTGAGCTTTTCTGCTGTGTTTGAACTTGCTCTGAAGTTCAGACCTGAGCTTGCTCAGGTCATTCCAGTGCCCACCTGAAAACTGAGGCATTCAAGAACTCCAGCATCCTATTTGCTGCCTGCAAAAGAACAAAGAACAGATTAATCTTTATTGTGGTCACCTAGTTTGAGATTCAGTAGGCAGACCAAAGATTGCTTTAGCTAATTAGGCCCTCTAATTGGATTTTAAAAGTTATTAACCTTTCAAATAGGCTCTCCAGAGTGGCATGTCAGCATGTTCTGAGCTAATGTGCAGCCAGCTATTGGTTCCACTTGCAGGGCTGACAAGCAGAGGGCAGGCAGGGTTGAGTTGCTGCTTGGGGAAGGGAGGGCAGGGAAAACTCTGTGTCCCTGCTCTGCAGTGGCAGGGGTGCAGGAGAGGAAGGTGGTGCAGGTTCTCAGTGTGCCCAAGTAGCTGCTGCCTTACATTCTCCATCACTTCCTGCTCATGGAAGCAGCTGAGATTTTACAAGGAGGCTGAAAGAAGAAATAAAACTCTCACAAAGAAAGTGCTTTTTTTTCTCCTTTGATGCTGTCTTGCCTCTGTGTTTGCCCCTCTTGTGGCATGTATTGCATTTCTTCATCCCATAGACTGTAAGGTGCATCCCTGAGATGCACATTACAGAGTACTGAGAATGGCTGACCAAACTGGAGGGGGGTGTGTGGGAAAAGCTACAAAACAAAATAATATTATTTTTCTGGGCATATTGGAAGGTATGATTAGTCTTCTACAATTTTTGAACCAGCTCTGTGTGTGACTTTTTAATTCTTGATTAATTTAAGTGGGCTTCAGTGTTTGTGTTTCTGTGTCACTCAGTCCCATGTGTGCAAGACCAAAATAGCCCTACATGAACATGTCAGAGAGAACCTGAGATGTTTTGATATCATGATTCATGGTCAAAGTTATAGATATGGATGAATTTGTGTTGCTGTAGCATGTTTACAAGAGCTTTCCTGCAGGTAGTTCTCCTTACCCAATGTGCTTTAGGACTTGTGAAATTTTCTTTTTTTCCCAATGTGCAGTGTATGAGGTCATATGGGCAAGAAAGAAGATAGATGTGTATTTACTCAAAGTTGCCCTATGAAGTAGAAGCCAACATACTTCTCCTGAAGTTTCTCCTGAAAGTCTCTCTGATATTCAGTTTTCATATAACAAGGAGTTTAAACCCCCCCAACTCTCAAGACCTGTTGCATTTTTCTTTCTTGCCATCATAATTACTTTTCCATGGCTTGTAAGTTACTCTGCGAGAGCTGGAGACCTGAGGCCAGCACTGAGCCTTTTGTGTTCATGCTAAAGTGCTGCCATTTGATGGATTTAACTAACACAGCAGCTGCTGCCTGCTCCCCTTCCTGCTGTCTGGAGCAAAGCTCATGTTCTACCTGCTCCAGAGAACTCAGCCTGACTTTCCCAGCTGTGTCACCCTGTGCCTTGCTGGCAGCATGTCACAGGGCTGGCAGCCTGGTGACAATGGACTTCTGTCAGTGCTCAAAGCTCCAGGGCTGACAGCAGACCCCAGCTGCCAGCCTGCTCTCTAGCACAGAACAGGAGGAAATATGTCATGCTTCTGGTGCTGAGCTTTTTCCATGATTTCACTTCCAAATGCTTTGCTGAGAAGCATCAGGAACTTTCTTCAGCTGCACATTATACCCACAGTGAAATATTCAGGGAAGAGTGCCAAAAGTCAAGGATGGAGTTAATGTGTGCAGTAGTAGCACTCAGTGATAATGCTCGGTTCTTTTACCTTTGTTCTTTTTGTGCAAATTTGCCGAGTTCCACCTCGAGTGAGAAACCTGTAGCTATGGAATTGCAGGCTGAGATATGGATTTTTTCTTAATGGAGTACCTACAGGAAGAAGTAAAATAAAAAGGGTGATTTTCTTAATATAAACTCAAAACCCCCGTACTTTGCCTGCCCATACATTATTTCCAGCTATATTGGTGTCTTGTTGCAGAACCAAAGTATGCAGCAAATTGGTTTTTTTTTTCCATTATAGTCCTTGTTCTTACTAAACTCTTTTTGGAATATACTGGGAGATTTCTGAACTGATTAGTTGTCCTATGTGTTAAAACTAACATAGTGCAGTGCTATTCCCCCCTCATGTATCAAGGCTTGTGACTCTTCTGTGTGGTTCATTCAGCAGAGTTTGGGCTGTAATGGAAATGTTCACTGGGAATATGTAGTTGTGACTGTACAGTCTGAAATGACGCACACTTGGAAAAAATCTTAATGTGATATGTTGTCACAAGGGGTTATAAAAGCATGAAAAATAGATTGCTGCCCTATTCCTCCTCTGAAAGATTGATTATACGCTTCTTGGAAATGTGGTTTCAATTTTGGAGATTCAAGTCGTGGTTTATGAGCGGGTACCCCAGAGCAAACCCAACCCTGCAGCAATTGGACCTGACACTCACTTGAGGCAGGGAGGGACACAAGACTTGGGGATGTGTGTAGTCTCATCATCACCTTCTGGTTTGTGTTAGAATATGTTCTTGAAACCCCAGCTGAGAGAAAAATCAGTGAGGGTAAGAGTGAATAATTATCTTGAACATCTTTAAATTTTAAAAGACAGAGTGGAGAAAGATGTGTCCTCCCCAGTGTAGGGAAAAGAAGTTGAGCAGAAATAAAAGAAGGGTAAGGTTGGGCCATGTGTTTAAGGACTGTATTTCTCTTTGGGGTGCTGTCTTCCTTCTAGAACCACAAGCTTCTAGTGAAGCTGGTTGAATGGCCCTTTCACACTCAGGAAAACTGAAAATATGTTTAAAACCAAAAAATCTTGGATATGTGCTATCAAGTCTGTCTTCATCTGCTCTTCCTATAGATCAGACAGAACAGTTGCTGTCTGTAATCTGGGATTGGCACAAATGAGTGTGTATGAATAGACATATATGCATGTATGTGTTTGTGTGTTTATTGTGATTCTTCCTCCACAAAGGAGAAAATGGAATATGCTGTGTGTTCAGAAAAAGGCAAAACCCTTCAGACTTGCATTTTAACAAGTCCTGGATGGCTGTAGGCTGCCACTCCAGCAGATTTGTTTGCAGGGGCTTGATAGTTCCACCTTGAAAGCTGATAATCAATATTTTAGTTCAAAGCTGCTCAAACCTCTGCAAGCACACAGCCTAAAAATAACCTTAAAGTTTTTTGTTTGTTTTGACTTCTGAAAAATTAATACTTCTAAAAATCACTTTCAAATGTAATGAACCATATAAAAGCATAAAAGAAACTGAAAAAAAAATCTATAGAGATCATAGGTCAAATGCAAGTGTCCAGGTTTTAGAGTGCTGTGTGGAGCCAACACTCTCCAGAATGTTAGTTACCATGGGTATCTGATATGTTCACATCACAAGTCTTGAATAATATTGCCACTTTATAAAGAAAATATTACTTATGATTTAGTTGAAAGCAGGATAAGACTTATTTTAACTGTAATGTCAAAGTCAATTAAAATTCAGCTTTATTATGCTGATATTAAAACTATTGGAGTGACTGCACCATAGGGAATTGTTCACCTATTAGCCACTTCTGTGTTAAAAGGAACTTCAAAAAAAGCTATTTTTGGCGGGGTAAATGCTAAAGATAAAAGTGGACTTAAGCAGTCATTTTCAGCTTCTAATTTGTACCTTTTTTACTCTCTGTTAAAGCCTTGGTGTTCCAAGTGAACTGTAAGATTCCAGAGGTCAGAAGTGTTTTGTGTGTGGCTTTTTGCATGGCTGCCATGGATCACTGTTTGCACAAACAGCAGCAGCCACTTGGATACCAATGCAAAACACCCTTGCTCAAATGACCATTTAGTGGCAACTCGTTCTAGGATCCAGCTTTTAGTCCTTATTTAGTTGTACTTCTCCTGAAGGAAGAGGAGGGGAAGATGCTTTCCGTCATCACTCATGTCAGAATGAGCTGCTTTCAGTCCTGTTTCAGATTGCACAGAATATTGTGAGTTGGAAGGGACCCACAACAATCAATCAGCAAGTCCAGCTCTTATGTATATTGCCTGGGCAGGGATCAAAACCACAACCTTGGTATTACTAACACAGTGCTCTGTCCAGCTGAGCTACTCTGAGAGTCTCATAGCAAATCAAACCACTGCTGGCTCCTCTTGGGAGCAGGTGGGATAAAGAAGTCCGCAATAGGCAACTCCCATCCTGTGATCCTCGGGAAGTTTAGAGCAAACAGAATTGAATGGAGAGTTGCTGGGATGGTGCTGATGATGCAGCAGAAACCAGAGAGTCTCACAGGAGGTGCTTTCACACAGGGGATGCTTCCTTGCAAAAAAACTTCAGCACTGTCCTGCACAATTGCTGGTAGCAGTGATACAATCATAGTAATAGTAAATGCAACTAACAATAAGGCCCATTGCCCCACCAGGACTCCAGGGACTGATGAGTAAGGTGGATGGGCCTTAGCAGTCTTTAGCCCTGATAGTTTTGGTGCCAAGTGCCCCTTGTAAAATAAGAATAGCAATATTGACAAAAGTTTTTACCATTTTGCTTTACAAACCAGTGCTGAATATACACCTTTAAATTCAGTCTTCAGAGCTAAATGCCCTGCTTGGTTTGGAAGTGGAGGAAACAAAGAGTTTTTTGAATACTAGTTGTGGAAGTTTTTTTGTTCTGGTCTTTCTATAATCATGGAAGGCAGAGAGCAACATTAGACACGTGTAAAACATGCCTTTATTTTCCTTTCCCTGGTGCAGTCCCAACTGCTTTTTCTAAAATCCTTTCAGCACTTTGAGGAAAAGTTTTAAGTGCCAGAAAAATTCAAGCACAAGGTAAAAAGTGTTTATAAAAGGAGTGCCAAAACTGGGAAAATATGTAACAGCAGCAATATGAAACTATGGCTATATTACTGCTGTGTTTTCTACAGCTGGTACTCTGATTACTATTACTTATTACTTATACAAGATTATATTTCTCACTGTAAGAAAAGATGATTAGAAAATAAATGCTATTACTTTGCTATTAGAAGTGAATGAGGCACTGAGGTTTTTAACTCTCATCTCTGCAAAATAATTTCAGTGCCCAGTTGTACCCCTTTTTTTTTTTTGGTGCTTTTTTTTGGTGCTTCTTTTTTAAAATTTTGTTTTCGTTTTGGTTTTTACAGCTGTCTGTCTCCTAAATATAATTTTTTACATGATCAGGCTGCTTTTGTTTCACTTAGGTATTTAAGTACTGTGAAAAAGATGGAGAAGAATGACTACTAATGATTACTGCATCTATGTCTATGCCTTTCACATTTTCTTTTTAATTTAAGGTGAGCTTTCAAAAGAGATACTACCAGTAAACCTTAGCACCATTAGCACCTTAGCATCATTGACAAACACTAAATTTCCTCAAACCTCTAAAAATCCAAATGTTTTCTAGGAGATGAAGAAGAGTTTAAGCAATAGGATGCATGAAAACTAGCTGCTCTTCCTTTAAAAACAAGAATGTTATCTATAAATACTTTCATAAATTTGTTCCTCTCATGTAGATCTGCAAGTTTCGACAATACCTAAGCAATGTGGGTGTTCTGTTTCATGGTGTTCATGTGAATGTACCCATCTTCTAACAATAATGGAGTGCAGAGAAGCTCTGGCTGTACTGTTTTAAATACTGATTTCTTTTTTTTTAACTGTTCACTTGGGCATCTGAAAGTCAGACTTGCATTGTGCTTTTAAACATTGACTTTTCAGAGCCTCAGTCAATCATTTAAAGACATTGAGGAATTTTATTACATAGGCTTGGTTAACACTGTACTCTTAATATGTCTACAATACTGTGTTTTACTACTAGTTCAAAGATCTGATAATCCTATTCCTTAGGAAACTGTTTGGGGTGCTTCTGGTTGGTTTTTTTTTTTTTTTTTTTTTTTCCCAGAGGACTGAGGAGGCACTAGGAAAAAAATGGAACAGTTTTAATAAAGGAAAGCTTGCTCTTCTAAAAAATTTTTTTTCTTTCTCATCTGATATGAAGCAAGTGTTCATTAGCAGCATAAACAGCCAGTTTTTATTCTCCTATGATTCAGGTAAAGTATCTTGTGTAATTTTTTTGCTAATAGAAGATGGAACTGGGCATTCCTTGATCCTACATAAAAAAAAAAGCATTTGCCTGTTCAACAAACTGAGACTTCAGAATATACCTGCATGATTTTTGGGAAGTTAAAACTACTTTGGAGCATTTGCAGTGACTCAGTGAAACTGATCAACTGATCATGGTATTAAAATAGCCCAACTTGGTTAAGTTTCTGCTGTAAGCAAACATTTTAAAATGTTTTTATTACATCATCTTAAGGCTTAAGATTGTATAACATATAGCCACAATTTTTTATTTGTTGGGCCCCCACCAACTACTTCATAAGGTGTCACATGCTTTGCTTCAGTTTCCAGAAAAAGACTTCTCTTCCTAAATGTGTTAGAGTGGTGATGAGATTATCTGATATAATTTCTTCAGTTTTTCCCTCCAGCTGAATTCATTGCTCTGTGAGGGACTTTTCTTATTGAGGTGGAGATAAATGAGTCCTATAAATCCAGGAGGGATTGAGCCTTGCTGAACCCCTGAAAAGAAATACCTGCTGGCTCTGTAAGGCTGCAGGGTACTGGAAGCTGGGAGCAAACAGTAGAGCAAAAATCCTGGTGTGCTTGCCTGTGTTACCCCTAGCACAGCATTTGGGAGAGGATATAGGACTGGAAGAGCTGTTGAGTCTGGCCAGTAGAGCCCTTTAAATGTTGCTGTTACCTGAGGGGTCTGAGCCATCTTGCCTGCCTTATCCTGCAATGTGGACTTTTGTGGTGGGTCCTCTGACACACCTGGGGATTCTCCCAGAAGGGCTGGGATGAGAAACCTCCCTGCACCTTCTGTGGCTGTTCCCTGCCCATTTCTGCAAGAGCAGGTGCACCTGTGCTCGGTCTTCTGTGCAATTTGCTGACTCTCCATCAACAAGTGAAAAATCAATCCCAGCAAGGTGCATGGATAGGGGAGGAACAGAAAGGTTTTTTTTTGAGAAACTTCTGTGCCAGCTGTGCTTTGCAGTGCTTCTCAGCTGAAAGCATATTTTTGTCTTCCTCCTGTCTAAACTAAGGCTGAAATTTGATTTGAGTGTCTTCTGGTCATGCAATACCCTGGGAATGAATCTTATTAAACAGCCTGTATCAGGCCTGTACAAGTTGTAGACCTGCTTAGTCTAAATGAGCTTTAACTTCGTTATGTTAGTACAGAATAATTAGCAGAAAACCAAAATGCAATTTTGCCTAAAAGAATGGCAGTTCTGGGGCTTTACCTCACGTATAGCCTTGCAAGGCTTTTAGTGTCCTGTCAAGCAATCTGTCAGAGCAGGAATGTTGAGAGCATTCATTTTTTACTTCAGTTCTTTTCTTACAGGAGCTCAAGTGACTCCACTGAAACTCTGGCATTTATCACAGACAAAATTAGGTCAGAAGAGAGCACAGAGGTACTGAACTGAAAAGAGATAAATTCATCTTTAGAAGAAAAAAGGAAGTCTCAAACTGCAAACTTGGGTTCAATTTGTCTCCTTCACGTAAGGTAAGACTTTTCCTAAGGGATTTTCCAGACAAGCTAATGGTGTCTTTGATATAAATGTACTATTAAGTTGTATAGGAAGAATATTAATATTTTTTTTTTTGCTGAGCTATATAACTTAAAGTAACTGAAGAGCATTACTTTTCCTAAAATTAAACAAAAGCAGCCTAGGGAAGACTCTGTCCCAGTTTGGTCTTGTGGTTAGTGTCCAGTCATGGAAGTTTCTGAGCATGTTTAGGTAGCAGCAAAAGTGGTGAGATTTATATCTCATTATTAATTGCAGGACCCCAGTACTTGTATTCTGGTTACTGCCAGTCTGGTGATAAAGCTGATAGATAAAATCTGATTGTATGCATGACTGACTGGTGGTGTGACGTTATCTGATGTGTAAATTGCAGCTTTCCAATTTGTATTTAAGGAAACAAATATTACCATCTTTGGTACAGAACATGCTCCTTGATTGCATAGGCTGTTACAATGTAGATAAGGTTTGAATTTTTTGCTAGACCTAATGGAATATGTAAATACAGAAATATCACACTCCCAGGAAATAGCCTCTTGAAGAGATGCCTCTACCTAAATATCTATCAGAACACATTGGTGCATTTGCCACTTACTCTTCTTCTCATGTAAATCTGATATTACCCAGATATTTTTTCTAGAGGAATTCTTTTTGTCTAAAAGCTTTTGCAAACAATTAATTCTCCTCTGAATTCACTGTCTAAAGCCATAACACTATTGCCTCTATCAATAAACTGAGTGAGAATGGGTAACTCCAGGGTTATCAGTTGATACATACATCATGATACAAACCCACCAGTAATTATTGAAAACTTTCTTACAGCCAACCTACAACTCTCTGCAAGAGGGGCATCATGGTTCACACTGTACAGCACTACACCTAACGTTTAATAATCCTGGTGAGTCAGTCTTTTGCAGCAGAGGGGATGTGGAGAAGAAGATTGGAAAGGGTAGACAGGATACACAGGAGATGGTTTCTGACAATTTTTCTAGTGGTAATAATGTGTTACATCATGTACTGTGTATCAGTTAAAATAAAAATATTTAAATCCAGCATGAGGAAAGTCAGGAAAACACATATGGTTCTGTGATTTGTATCAAATCAAGGTTATGAAGAGAGCCTACATAGTCCAAGTGAGAATAGAAAAAAATTTGTCATTTGGACCTTAATACTGATTCCTCATAGTTGGGGTTAAGTATAACCCAAACTATGGGTGTTTAGAAAGCCACCTAGACCTATTTTGAATACAAAATAGATGCTAGTTAAAAAAAAAAAAGAAGTTTCTCTGAATGAAGATCTTGTTTTCCCTTATCTCCTAACAAAACTGTGTGGGAGTACTGCTGTTATTCAAATTGTATTTGACAAAAGCAGTAGGTGTCTGTTTAAGAGCATGTCTTATCACCAAGTCATTTCTAATAATAGCTTAACTTTTGATACTCCTGATATTAGAAAAAATGTCATAAATATTTTATAACAAATTGTCAAATCCTTATGCAAAAACATTTACTCTATTTGCAGCTATATCTTGGGGTGTAAGACACTAACTTTTGTAGCTAATTTGTTTTAAGAATTATTATTCTCATTTAGCACATCCCATGGTAAAGTCAGAAAGGTAAGGACAGACTTTTTATAAGGTTGGTAAATCAAAGTTAGTCTGTCAAGATCCTACTGTTATTGCTAGAACGTTTAATTAACCAGCTTCTAAAGAATTACCACATCTGCATATGGGAAGAATAAATCACCGAGGTAGAAAGCACAAGACCTTCTTAATGTCCTTGTAAATAACATGGAAAATCTGAAGATTTGCCTGGAAGCTGTTGTAAAAGAAAAATCTAGTTTAATGTGCTGACCTGATTCTGTTCCTCCTGGTAACCTTGCTATAAGGTTTTAAGTCAGATGGAGCATATCTGAGAATGTAATAGCAAGCAAAATAGATAATGAAATGCTTTAAATGAAATGCAGAGCAATACTGGTAACTTTCAGTTCGGGGTTGGGATTTTATTCTTGTTGGGATTTTTGGCCTTTCAATTATGATAAATGATTTTAGAGCATAAGTGTGTACATCAAAGTATGTTTGTTTTCATATGCTGTCACTTAAATTTAAAAAATAAAACCTGTGTTTTTGTGCATTGGCATACATATGTATGAGTGTACACACATCATATTTCATTGAGATAGAAGATAACGATTGTTTTCTTAAGAATAACAGATTGCATTTTAACACAAGTTTTAGGAACTTAATGATGTTTTTTATCTATTCCTGTCCCAAATGGATGCAGCTATTATTTTCTTCAGATTTAATTAAAAGAAATACATTAAACTACCTTTTCTTCATCTTAAGTATCAGCTTTGTTGGGTACCACAGGTTAAAAATAGGACTGAGAAAAGCTGTGTCTCGCTAAGCAATAGTACATTTTTAAAGAATATGATAATGCATAATTACAGTAGCTCAAACTACTTTCTCTGATACCAAATGCTAGAGCATTTATCTTTGAAATGCTCCCAAAGCTGCAGTTGCTCAAGGGCTATAAGGGGCAATCATTTGAGACAAGGAAAAGTCAGATGTCTCTTTTGAAGTACCAAATTGTATTTTTTCAAGCAGTTTTCTCAAAATGGAAGATACGAGTTCAGAGTCTTTTGCAGGAGAGCTTCAGTGCAATGTGCACTTTGGAGGAAAGTCACTGTGGTTTAAGTGTTAGTGGTAAGGACTTTTTACTGTATTAAATGAAAGAGCAGGACTTCAAAGTTCAGTGTTTGCCTTGCAACAATTGCCAGTTTCTGATGTCCAGACTCTGAAGTGAGGTTGATCTTTGCTCTCAAAATTACTCATTTTGTCTCAGAGGTTGAAATTGTCAGGGAGAAGCCAGACCCCCCTAAAGCTGAATTCTAGCTTTCATTTCAGCAGACTGCTTCCAGGTAGGAATTGTCAGGATGCCTGCACAGCTCTGCCTTGTACAAGTGGAGCTGATGGGAAATTTTCTAGTTAAAGAAACCTGATCTGATCCATAAGAAATTTTCCTGACCACCCTTTGGGTGAGTGGAAGAGGAGAAGAGAGAAAGGTTGGGCTGTCGAGTAGCAAGTAAAAATTGTCAAAGCTCCTGCCAGTAAGCTGAGGTTCATGTTGAGATTTCTTGCCTGCATGAGTGGAGAGGCTTCCCAGCCATCAGCTATCCAGGCAGAGTCTTCTTGCACTGTTTATACAAAGTGGGATAGCTCCAGCAGAGCCAGAGGTACTTTCTCCAAAATAACTGGTGATCAGGTTACGACTTTGGGATCTTGGAGATCAGAGTTCAAAACCTCCTTCTGAATCACTGAGAAGAATTCCCTTTTGGAACAGCTTGAACACAATATTTCTCTGTCATGTAAAATCGCACTCTGAGCAAATCAGATATGTCTCTGTGCCTCTGTCTCAGAAGGCCAGATGGGCCCTGAGAACCAGGGTGTTCTGAATCTGGAGCTATAAATGTGAATGAATATCAAAATTTGAAACTCCTTGATTTCTGTCCTGATGAAGCTCTTATTCAACTGTCTATCTGCCACAGGATTTCTCTCTTAGACTGTAGAGCAGTCTGTAATAACACCACGTGGGTATTGCTGACAGGGTGAAATGGGATGTGACCACACGACCTTCTCTTACCTCCTTCCTAGCTCTTGCAGAATGCTTGCTAAATGCCAGGCATTGCTGCCATCACCTGCTAGGAGTGGATCAGGGTTGTGAAGAGTGTTAGACTGTCTGTGAGATGCCAGTTTTGCCCTTAAAGGTATGGACGTAATGAGGGAACTGGAAAAGGAGGGAAGTGCAAAAGAAGGCAAAGAAGTACAGATAATTTAAATATTATCCCACATACAGATAATTAAAAATTCCTACCAAAAATAAGGGTTGTCCCCACTAAGTGAGCCACAAATTGGCTGGCTAAATAGAGAATGACTGCAAGATAGTGGACTTCTGTGAACTGACTCTTATTTCAGTTAATGGGACCCACTGTCCTCCTATAGATCAATCTGTTGTGAGAAATCCATGCTTTGTTCTCTTGTCTTCTTCATTGCATCCTCCTTTCTTTATTCCCTCACTTTCCACTCCAGGCCTCTTATCAAACTGCTGCCACCTGCTCCTTGCCTCCTTGTCTGCCCTGCCTGTGCAACTGCTGTCAAGGGCCACCAAGCTGATCAGAGAAATGTAGCACCTCTTCTATGCAGACATACTGAGCAAATTGGGATTTTTCAGCCTGGGAAGGCTCTGAGGTGATCTAATTTCAGACTTATGTTACCTGAAGGCAGCCTACAGAATGCATGAGCACTACATGCAGGAGTATGTGTGACTGCACAAGGGGGAATGGCTTCAAACTGACAGAAAGTAGGTTTAGATCCGATATTAGGAAATAAATCTTTGCTGTGTGAGGCACTGGAACAGGTTGTCCAGGGGACTTGTGGATGCCCCATCCTGGAAGCATTCAAGGCCACGTTGGATGGGTCTTTGAGCCTGGGGTTCTGGTCTAGTGACAGGTGTCCCTCTCCCTGGTGTTGGAACAAGGTGAATTTTAAGGTCCCTTCCCACCCAAACTATGAAATCAGACTGAACAAAATTTGCCCAAGCTGTACCCAGGTGTGTGTTCAGGCATGCTTCAGTTATTGCAACAAAATTTAATTAAATTATTGCACTTTAAGTTGCAGAGAATTTATAGATCAGCTGGGCTTTCTGTCTTTCTGAGGAGGGCCTATTTGTAAAATTACCTCTAAATATTTTTAATGTCAAAATATTCACCTAGATGAAGACAAATTTCTTGCACGCAGACAAGCATGTATCCAGAACATATTGAAAAAAAACCTTGGTGCAGTAAATGCAGCTTTCTGACATAAGAGGATAAAGGCAACAGTGTTAACTGCACATGCAGTGTGTGTGTGATTGCAGGACTGTAACCAGTCCAAGGTTACTGGGACCACAGAGCCCAGTGTTCCATCCCTGGCAGTTACCAGCACTGGCTGCTGAAGGAAGAGAGTGTAACTTATCAGCAAACAGTAAAACTTCCCAGGAATATTTTCCTAACCTTCAACAAGTTGTAGTTCAGGAACTTTATGGACCAAGGATAGCGACACTGCAGTGAAAAACCAAATAGCTACACACTGAGTATTTGAAGTGAGGGAGTGAACACTCATTTAGCATATGTTATATAAGCATATAAAGAAAGTCTGTTCACTCTGTATATATGAATGAGATGGGGAATTAATTTCCCTGTTTCCTGCCTTATGAATGTTTTACCTAAGAACATTTGTACTATTTTTAGTGAAGTTCTGAAAACAAGGGTGAAGTCCCATGGTAATGGGTGATTTGATAGGGGAAATCAAAGAGTCATATTTAAAAAAAATGTTAAGAAGTGTTCTGGATATTGTGAACAGTGTTTCCTATTCCTGTTGCAAGTCTAATGTTTAAAGGTGAGTAAATTCTTTTAAGTCTTGGGGCCTGATCATTCATTTATAGGTGAATTGGTTTAGCATTAGTAGGACATTTAATCCATCATGTAATACAATAATACAAAAGTGGGATGACCAATTATTCTGTTTGTGATTTTATTGTAGGCACTGATACACATCTCTGGAGAATTCGTTCAGGCAGCCTGAATAGCTGTTTCATGCAAAATTTCCTCATGTGCTGTCTCTAAGAATCTTCTGACAAATAGGTATCTATTTTTAGTTCATTACTGTTCAAGCTTTTATGTAAAAATATTCAACACAAAAACTATTTCTTTGTTGTTATTGTTGTTATTGCAGCAGTGCAATGAAAAGTAATAAGCAAAGATTAATTTAGGGGGTTTTTTTGGATGTAAAAAATGCATGTAATTTAATTCCTAATGCAAATCTATATCTTGATAATTTCTTAAATGGATAATTGCAAATCTTTCTGTATATCAGTGCGTGATCACTTTTGTGATCCAGTTTTAGACCATGGTCCTTAAAACTCAACCATAAAAGATGATTCTTTTGTAATGTAACAATATTCTGGGAATCTGATGCTTTCAGCTATGAACAAACACTTGGAAAGTCTGTTCAAGAAATCTCTTTTAGAGATGCCTGGAGATCTTTCCAACTTAGCCTATCTGGAATCTGAATCTTATCTAGCAGGAAGGAGATTTGTTCCAGGCCTTGCTTCAATGGCAACTATTTATACATTAGTCTGTGGTCTAAAAAGTAGAAGTAATATTGGAGTTAAAATGAGTTGAAATTATCTTTCCTTCCTGCACAGGAATGGCAAAAGACCAGGTGCTTCTTCCAGCGATTGTTATGGATCCACCAATTTTCATTTTTCAACTCCACACTAGTGCAGGATGGAAAACACTCCTGGTGGGAAGGGTGTTCACTTGGATTCTAAGAGTGTATTGTAAGATGTGCATGTGTCTGGAATTCATTCATTTCAGTGCCTAAGAAAATGGTCTAAACATGACTGCCTTTCCATGAAAGAAAGATGTTGTTGCCCTCCACTTCTCTGAGTGGCACAGGTAGAGATTCAGGTGTCTGTTCAGGTGTATTCCTGAATCAGCCTTTTGAACTCATGTGTGCCTCAATTCTAGTTCCTTATTTTTTTCTCCCTTTAGATACCTAAATTGTCAGTAGATTTGGCCTTCAGTCTACTGTGATAATTTTTATTCAAGACAAAGTCCCTCTCCTCTCAGTTCAGAGTTGTATTGTGAACTCATGTAGATGTGATAAATTTATGCTAAATTTGTGTGGTTAATTTCCGTCTTTTGGCTGGTTTATTTGTGACTGTTAAGATTCTGTCAATGAAGAATTTTAGACTAATACAGGAAAGCCATAACATTTTGAGACCTGCAAGGTGATGTGGATGGTCTGAGGCTGTAGTGTTCCCATTGCCATGGTTGTTTGCCAATCTCCTATCTTCTCTAATTGGAGCATAACAACCCTGGCCATTTATCATTAAGCATTGCAACATCAGTCTCTGGCCTTTTGCTGAACTCTGAAGAATTGTGACTTTTCTTTGAACTCTCAGCTTTTAGTTCCACTGACCCTATGGCCCATTTATAACTGCTGTGCCATTTATCACTCTGGGGCTTAGAAATATGGTTCAGGGGAAAGACTCAAGTGCAATCATTCACACCTATGGCCTCTTTGTATTTGGACTTCACAGTTTCTGTGTAGTGTAACTGATAGGGAGAGATTAGTTACAAAACTGTAATTCCATTGAAGGATTGTGATAATACCCTACCATAAACTGTATATGATGCTCAAGAGGTTTGACATCATTAGGGTTCTGAGATTAAGTTACAGCATCTACTATTAGTCTCTGTCAGTATCTGTTTTAGAAGATGGTTTTTGTGCAATCCCAGTATAAAATATAGAGTATTTTCTGAGGTAGGAGACTTGCTGTTGCATTAATCGTCTCAGAGTTCTGTTAATAGTTAAAATATAGCATGACATAAAACAGATTTGGTGCAAAAAGACAGAAATATTTATTTTTCCATGCTACAGAGGAACTCTCTGTACTGACAACTAACAAGGTCTTGGGATATCAATTTGAATCAGAACTTCTTTGTCATTTTATCTGTTTTGTGATCTGAGAAAAAAAAACAAACAAACAAGCAGCATGTAAAACTCAGAAAGAGTTACTTATTAACCTGAAGTATCATTTCTGGAAAGAAATCAGTGTATATTTTACAAGCAAAACAAATGGACTCCTTATTATTCTTTTACATTACTGTTTCCCTGTACAGCTTCTGCTATTTACACACACATACACACTTACTGTTCCTGTTTCTCTAGGAAACTATGGCTTCCCCTTCCTTAAGCTTTTCTTTACATCTTTCTTTTATCTGATTTTCTTTTATTTCATTTCTCCTCCCTCTACCTTTTCTTGTAAATTTTTCCATCACTTATGAGAGAAACTGCTGTGTAGGCTATGCTTTAATGTGATTTTGGCCAAAGAATGCTTATTTTTAAAGTGATTTTCCCTTGTGTAGAAGAAATTAGGAATTTAAAACTCCCTCAAAGTGTGAAGTTGCTCATATGGCTGAGAGATCTTTTCACAATTCATATGAGGGGATCTAGATAAGAGGAGAGTTCAGACAGATGAATAGCTCCAAAACTTTAGGAAGCACCTTCTTCTTCTGAGAATGACTCTCCTGTTATGGGAAGAAGATCAGGATATTGTGTCAAGGTTTGGAATTTCATGCCATGGGAAAAAAAAATACTTTCTTTGAAATGAGAGAAATGTTTATTTATTTCTTCACTACAATGTGAACCACTTAGAAGGAGAATGATTAAAATAATTATTTCACTTGGCATTCTCTAATCAAAGAATCACATTTTTATGTAAGAATCACAAATTTTATTCACTGTTCTTCCTTATGCTTTTTTTGCCTCCTATGTCCAGACTTCCTGGTTGGATGGTGTCTCCTGCCATTCTATCTCTTCATGAACACAAAATTCCTGTGCTGTGTTATGATGTAGAATGGAAGGAAGACTGCAGAGGTGCCTGAGCCCTTTTCGTAGTGCCTGCATTCAGTGTACTTTTTTTAGGATAGAGAAATGTTAAATTCTTACAAAGATTTCAATTTATGCCAGAAAGGTAATAAAACAAAATAATTTGAGATATATGTCAAATTTCACTGTGAAACTGTGCCAAGGCATCTGACAGCTTTCCTTGCATTTTTCAAATCCACTCTTCTCTTTACTGTAGAATGTAAAGAGTTCTATTGTAACGATATAATTTATGTATTGCACCCTCTCTGGTGCAACTTGGTTTTAGTATAAATTTCATGGAAATTTCCAATTTTATTAGAAGGAAAAAAGCAAGTGAAGAGATGAGCTATCAAAAGGACAAATTAGCCAGAAATTTTCAAGCCACAAGAAAAAACTCAGGAAAAATTGTGGACATAATTTTTCTTTTTCAGCTTTGGATCCCCAGTGCATATAGATACTTTGTTGAAATTCTGATTAAAATATTTAATGTCCAGGTAAGACATAAGATTGGAGAGTTGGGTTTTCTCCTTCTTTCTCAGCACTTCCTGTTACTCAGCTGTAAGTAGTTACATGCCAATATTCAAACTTTACCTTCTCAGCCTTACATTAAGCTTTGCAGCAATTACCATTTTGAATAAAGAAATGTTGTGGTATCCCAATGCAGCCATTGGTTAGTGTGCAATGCCACTTATGTTAAATTAGCAGATAATTGGTCATTAGTAATTGTAAATGTTGTATGTACTGCAAGCCGTTGCTGTGTTGAAAGGGTTTCAATTTTCATCCATTCAGGACAAGGAAAAAAAAACACTTTGTCTCTGTATTCAAAGTTAGTACTCAAATGAAGCTCTGTAAATCTTTGTTCCCCTCAAAGGGGAAAATGTAAATGACATGAACCAGTCACCATGAGATGTTTTAGTGCTGTCCTGTTCAAGATGATGCAGTTCATACAGTGTTTTATAAATCAGTTGGGTTTTAGTGTCATTTAAAATACTCCATTTAGTTTTAAAACTAAACTGAAGCAGAGACATAGGACAAAGGGAAGGTTTTTCTGGTTTAAATGTACAAAAAAAATGGTCAGTTGTTTGATTCTTGCATTATTTACTGGAAGTTCCTCTGGCACTTCCTTGCTCTCTTAAGTATTGTTCAGTGGTATTTAATTCATGTTTTTTTTTTAAATTTCTGTTTCACAAAGATTGAGATGAACATTTTGGTTGAAGCTTCAATAGATTTGTTTTGGAGCTTATGCATTATGTGTAAAACAGGGTTGATATTACTCCTCTTTTCTAAACAATAAGACGCTGTGTCCTCTCATAAAAACAAAACAGAAGAAAATTAATATTCTTCTAGAGTTTGGAAAAGGGGTCTTAATTTTTTTTTGTGGACACTGATTGAGGATTTGATTTAGTTACATAAAAGGTGGCTCTCCACAAGAGAGCTGATTGCATAACTCTGCCTCTGTAACAAAAAAATTATTGTTTGTCTAAGAAGTAGGTGCATGCGTTTTAGAGCTATCTGGGCGAAGTGAGTTTTAGTTTTTCCTAAACAGTTCAGAGACCATTGAGTATTGGTCTGTGTATCATAGTGATATAACATCATACTTTTCAGATAGCCTCCACACATGCTCTTCTTTTGGGGAGTAGCATTAACTTTTTTATTCCTGAGCCAGTAAACCCCAGGGAATTTCCCTCCCAAGAGTGCACAAGGAGAAATTGGGACAATTAAGTTGCTTGTATTTTTGGTTAGTTTTTTTTCCTCAGTGGCTTATGAAAAATTAAATAATTAAAATTGGACTATAAATAAGATACTGATCTTGCTCTGCTGAGAAGTGTAATGTTGTCCTTCTCAGCAGGAGGAATAAAATAAAATGTAAATAAAATGAGTTTGCTCAGTTGTCCAGGGACTGAAGGGATAAGTGGGAAAGGAGGGACCAGCACAAGCTGCACAGTGGTAAAACCCAACTTTTAATTCACCAAACCTACCCTTGTTTCTGCAGCTCCACACAATTTAAAGAGGGTTTTTTGTATGAGTTTTTTTTTGTGTGATTTCTTTTCATATGGTTTATGTGATCTGTAATAGATAGTATTACCCCTCCCCCTCAGATTTGAAAAAAATTGTAGTGGCTGCTGACGCTGTTTTGTAATGTGCTTTTTTAACATCCTGTTCTTCAAATGCGACATTCAGGAAAAAAACTTTTATTTTAGTGACAGCAAAATGCCTGCAGCTTGGATTCCTTGAAAAAGTGAAAATGCTTTGCGACATGAATGCAATTTACTCTTAACATTCTCTGTACAGTGCTCTTTGATCTGTTTGCTTCCCATGTACTTTCAACCCCATTGAAAGTGCCTTAAGGTCCCCCTTGATGACACTCGTGAGCCAAAGTGTGCTGAAGTTCTGAAAGATGATCAAAATGGTCTGCAAAAAAACCCATACACCCGAGTGTTCAAAAAGGCTTGGGAGAGACTGCTTTCTTCCAGAGCTGGCTTGCAGTTTCAGATTTGATGATGGTTTCCCTGCTTGAATTTATGAGTACATGTTGAGGATTCATTTTTGTCAGGTCTCTACTTCTGAATAGTACAGTACATGCAAATTCAGACATGAAAATGTATTTTGAAAGATGGTATCTTGATTTGATATTTCCTTGAGTTCCTTATTGTAGGAGAGCAAAAGGAAGAAGAATAATGATGAAGCAAAAATGATCCTACAGGTTTTATGGGGGAAGTTGTGAGGAGAAGATGGTGACTCAAGAGGAAACAATGGAATAGAAAATCTAGTAATGGCACTGATTTTGGGTCTTTCTGTTGGGTTTTTTTTGTTTTGTTTTTCCATAGTTGTGTAACTGGGTGCTATGTACAAGTATGATTTTGCATACGATTTTCTTTTTTAAATTATTTTTATTGAAAAATTAGAAAGGTTGGATAATTTTTCTTTAGTCAATTTCATTAGAAGCTACCTACCCTAATTCCTCCTGAGGAGGAAGCAGATGCTGCAAATACAGTAGCACATGTTTAAATATAATACCCATCAGGGAAGGGTGGATATTATGTGTGTAATTGCATTATGTAGAAATAATAGGCAAGACTGTCAACTTGAAACAATTTGAGAACTGACTGTTGTGTTGCCCACAGATTTGCTCTTAGGACCATTTGGTGCTTACCTTGAATGGTCTTACAGATTATCATAGGCTCTGTCCTGTGATCTGCACACAAGTTCAGTTAGATTTAGAAAGCCTTTTGTTCCCCTCTGCAAGGCAGTTCCATGTATAGACATATTGCCTAAAAGATATATTCTGTAGCCAGTTACAAATTATTCATCTTTTGTGCTTAGACTGAGAGAGTTTTATCAATGGCAAATGTCAAAACATTCTGGTTTACTACATGCCTTACATGATTTCCTTCATACCTAGAGACCCTTAAGAAAAAGTAATAAACAGGAAGGACTAGAGTGTTTTTATTGTAGTTGTGCTTGAAAACTCCACACACAATTATGGTTCTGCTGACTCATTTTATATGGAAAGAGGCAAAACTTGATTTTTTTATAGCCTCATTACACAAGACTCTGAGATGAAAAAAAATAGTGTTGCTTATTTTGCAGAGAGAGTAGAATAAAACTCAGAAAAAAAAACCACGCAGGGAGGAGATTTTCATGTCTTCAACAAAGGAGTTTAGATGATTAAAATTTTACAATTTCAGATTCTGAACACTCATACTTAAGTGTCCCCATGATGGTAGGCTCCTTATATATGTCTTCTCTGTATTTCAATCACCAAATAATTACTGAAAAAAATTTAAGGAGCTGGCTGAGGATTTTGAGTTTTGGATATTGGGAATCTGCTTGTTCTTGATTTTAAAAAGGTAACATAAGAAATCTTTGGCAGAGGTGAGAAAAACCTCACTGAGTTTCAGTGTGTAGTTCAAGGCATCTCTTCTCTATGTACCCTTTGTTTTCCACATAGTTTAAATCTATGGCATGATCAATGGGTTGTTGGAAAATATTTTTTGAGTTTGGGAGTCCTACTGGTAGAGGACCACTCTAGGACAGAACCCTCATCTTATTTAAGAAGCTGGTACATAAGGAATTGTGGCTTGGCTTCCAGTTTTGGATCTTACTATTTTAACTGGAAAGAAACTTTCCACATTTAAATATGATCTACTGCTCTTTTTTAAAGTTGTTTGTTGCTTGTAATTAGAGTATAAATAACACTATTTCATTAAGCTGTTCTGGTCTAGAACCTTTATTTGTACCTTGCATAATCTTACTGTTAAAAATAAAAACCACTTAAATAACCCCAGCCTTGGAAATAAAAGACATGACTTTGAAATGTTTGTTAGGCCTCAAAAGCCCTTGTCTTAATCTATTTGCCATTAAATATGCATTTTTGACACAAGAATTGGAATAACTTTCATACCAATATCATAATTAATAGCAGGAATTTTACTGTGTTCTGTATAGTCACAGAAAGGCATTACTTCCCAATAGTCTTCTCTTCCCTTGTATGTTCACCCTTTTGTTCTTTGCTCCTGTAGAATACCTATCCTTCAGACTGTGTGTATCTTTTCTCCACAATACCCATGTGCAGTGAGTTGGCTGCATCATGTCTACAAAGAGACTGTTGCTGCACTATCAGTATCCTGAGCTTCTGTCTGCAAATGTGAGCTTTGACCATCACTTCTCTTCCTTCTTATCACTTTCTCCTTATCAAACACTTCCACTGGATTTGTAAATTTTCAGGGGAACTGTTTCAGTTCAAGAAATACTGCAAAATTGAACTGAGACTTGAAAGGATTTTTTTCTCCCTTTCTTCTCTTCTTTGCTGTATGCAGTGAAATCTTACTGCATGTATATTTTTGAGATTATTCACCTTGCAAAGTCTGAAAAGGGACATGAATGCTTTGCTGTGAGAGGTGGTCCCTCTCTTTATGAGGATAAAGGAGAGGTGGTCCCTCTACTTTATGAGGATACCACAATGTCAATCTTGGGAGTGCTTGGATGGGCTTCAAGTAATTAAGTGTGATAGGCATGACTACAAACATACTTGTTATTAAAAACATATGGATTTAGCACCTGCTTGTACTCTGTTGGAAATCTGCTGCCTGAGCATAACTTGTGTGGCCGGCTCACACTGGACTGTGCCCCGGATCTTCCAGATTCCCATCTCCAGCTCTCTCCTTAGTGCATCACCATGCAGGTCCTTTTGGGAAGTCATGTTTGCCTCCAAGTCTTCTTGTATTTAACATTGGGTGGAAAATGGAAAGCCTCTCTTCTTGCCTGGCTCGGCAGGAATGCTGGCTATGGGGCCATGGATGCACATCAGGAGTCTGCCCTCAAACCTTTGGTGCAGCCTACGGAGCTGCTCCTAGGTGTATTCCCTGCCCTCAGCACTAGCACCAGTCCATGGTGCCCTCTGGAGTGATGTGTGGCTCCATGGAGAGCCACAGTGTCCCTGCTCTTCCCTCAAAGGCCAATATTTGGTTTGTTGTTGTTTCCCAGTGGGTTCCCACAGGAATCACTCCCTCTGGAGCATGGTGGGGAGAGGCATGCAGAGAAGCCATATCCTCGGACATGAAGCTCTGTGGGTTTCTGAAGGCATAATTTTCTGTAAGAAATCACTGTTTTGAATGAAACAATCAGATATAGAAAGAATTAAGTCTGAATAGTTTTCTTTGTTGCCTGTCATTTGGGGAGTTGTTTGGTTTTCCCCTATTGCTAAGCCAGTTAGAGAAACAACAATCTCTCTGACTCTCCCTTATGGATATTTTTATATAACCCCTCAGACCTGACTTTGTGTTATTCTAATATAAGAACCTCTTTATTTTTCTGTTTCACATCTTTTCCCATGCTTTCTTTTCAAGGAAATCTGAAAATTTTAAGATTTAGATGGCAAAACCTGTAGTGAAAGGGTTTGTAAATACAGAACAAAAGGACTATACATATTATTCTGAGGCTGAGGTAACCAGATACTATAATCTCTATTTATGTAATGGAGAAATAGAGCCACAGACTTGTTCAAAGCTGTAAAGAATTTGGTATGCTACAGATTTGGAACACAGAAGCTTTCTTGGCCCTATGCCCCAACCACCAATAAATAAGGCTTCTTCCTATTTGAGCTCAAATATACGTTTTGATCTAGTACTGAGGGAGAATCCTGCCCTTGATTTGAAGGTGCATTTAGTAAGCTTGTGTTCTTCCATAATTGATTTGTGACAAGCAGATTTATCGCCTTATGTTATGTAAGAAGAGAGCTGGCAGGTGGGATGCTCCATAAGTTGTAAGGGTAGGAAGGAGATCCCCCCCCACACCCCCAGTTCAGGCTCCAAAGTGCCAGATTTTTTCTGTGGGAGAATATGCAACATTTGGGTATGCACCGATATGAGCTTGCACCATTTAAATATCAGGTTACATCCAGTCATTCCATTCTGTTAAAATAATGCTGGTTTCAATGTTGTTCTTGTCAAATGCCCCAACCAGAAAGGTTCTTGCTCTCTGCCAAAGCTTTGGTTTCTGCAGCAGGCCGAGCCCCCATTTTTCTAACAGCCCTATTTGCTGTATTATGTCCAGACTTTGTGTTGTAGCATGGTCCAGATGACTCCAGGTGGCTTTGATTGAGAGTGTGCAGAGTACTCACCTACTGTGTGGTTTGGGAGTGGGGGACTGGTTTCAGCTGGTCAATGTGTGCATTACTACAGGATCTTCCCTTTGCTGCTCCTCACAATCACAGAATCACAGAATCATTTATGTTGGAAAAGATCTCCAGGATCATTTGGTTCAACCTTGATCTCCACCTTGTCAACCAGACCATGGCACCAAGTGCTATGTCCAGTCATTTCTTGAACACCTCCATTGAAGGATGACTCCTCCACCTCCCTGGGCAGCCCATTCCAATGTTTAGCAATCCTCTCTGTTGGAAGAAATTCCTCCTGGTGTCCAACCTCAACCTTCCCTGGTGCAGCTTGAGGCCATGTCATCTTTTCCTGTCACTGTTTGCCTGGGAGAAGAGACTGACCCCCATCTCTCTACACCCACTTTTCAGGTATTTGTAAAGAGTGATAAAGTGTCCCTGAGACTCCTCTCCAGACAGAACAATCCCAGCTCCCTCAGCTGCTCCTCATAGGACTTACATCTACCTGGAGTGTCTGTCTCCTCATGGGTCCCTGGAGCTGCTGTGGGTTGCCCCAGCTGAGACCTCACCTGGTGTGTACTGATTTTGCAAGAGCAGTCCCAGCTGGGATGATGAGCTCTGGCTTTCTGAGTCTGATACAAGCAGAGTATAACAATTCTATATCTCACCTGTAGCAATTGCTTTAGCAAACACCAAAATAGCTCAAAATACTGAAAAAAATTTTACAAGCCTCTCACAGGCCTAAATTGCTTTTAAGTATTGAGAAAAGTAGTGAGCCTAAATGCAGCCATTCCAGGAGGTTTGATATCACTCCCAATGTTTTAGCAAATGATGCAATTGCCCTGAAATGCAGAACTACACATTTCAATTACAGTTTCTAGGCTCTAAGTTTTCTAACATCTTCCAGGATTTGTCATAAGGAAATTGTGCAGCATTTGTGATTTCTGGTATGAACTTGGAAGGGTTAATCATTCTTTCTGTAAGTACCTGAGATTTTAGCAGTTGATAAGTTTTTTGGCTATTTCTAAATGCCACTTTGAACTTCAGATTAATCTTCTAAACATTAAAGGCTTTATGGGCTCATGATATTATGGGAATGTTTGTACCTATTGTGACTTACTTTTTCATTACCTTGATGGACATTCAAAAATGAATATGGATAAATGATCAGATTAAAAGTGAGTGCAACAACTAAGCCCTATATAAAATTGGGGAAGATATAACCCAGCCATAGAGGTGAGCTTATTGGAACATTACAAAGTGCTTTTTTTTGCATCCTCTTATGTTGCTGGTAGTATTGCATCTCTCTGCTACTATTACCTGTAGTGTCTCGTAATTAATGTAGAAAAGATGCTGGGAAGTACTTGTTACATCTTTATATTATTAGTTCTGGGTTTGCTGATATCCCACAATTTAATCCTGCAAATGCTGAGTGTTTCCAGTAGAGGTCAGGATGACATTGTCAGATATTTTGTAAGAGTGTTGACCTGAATAGGAACCATCTAAGACTTTCCTTATTCTCACAGGCAAAACGTTTGGGTGGGGTTTGTTTGTTTTACCTTTTTAATATGCAGATAAAGCACTGTATATTTATTTTGGCTTCCTCTCCAGACTTCATCGACAACTTTGTAAATTTTGGTGGTAAACATATCGAGTTTCTTCAGAAAATGTGATGGTTGGGAATAAGGAAAAACAATGGGAAGAGGATGAGCCTGAAGAGCCAATGCTGCTATTAAAGGTCTTTTACAGTGCAAATGTTAAGACTAGGGGCCCTGAGAAATTTATTTAGAATAGTTTTAATTTTTATACTGTGTGTAAATTTGTACATAAAAGTATATACACACGCATATATACATATATATATATATATATATATCCATATCACACATACCTACAGAGATATATTTTTATATATCAGCATACATGTATTTTTATCTGAAACTGGGCTACACACACACAGAGCAGCAACACTTAAGCAGCCTTTGCTTTGGCAACTCATCTCTGCTTTTTCATTGTAGCTGCTGTCTTCTGGCTTTAGTAAAAGAACAGATCTGGCTGAAAAAGTAACCCTATGGAGCAGAGGAAAAAAGATATTTTGGATTTTCTTTTTCACCCACACCAATTACTTGATTTGTTTTGCAGCATAGCCATGCAAATAAACATATCCACCCAGTTCACTGAGCTACTAGTGGAACAACAACTGCCTAAACTGTCTTGGTGACTGAAAAGGGCTGGGGAACATAGTTTGTATTTTAAAATACTGAACCCTCTTCTAGACACTGGAACACAGTTTCCTGACTGGGGTAGATTTTGTGGCAGGTTCTATAGTGCAGAACCACAAAGCCTTGTATGCTGGTGCTTGTGCACAGGCACATCACAGAACTGCTTCACTTCACTTATTTTGCAGAGTTCACTACTGGCTGACATTGCAATATATGTTTCTGTTTCCAGGTTTGTGTTGCATTAAGTCTCAAATGTATCTACACATGTTCTTGTGCACACACTACACACAAGAAGTTACCTATGTTGTATTTAATGCCTTCTTGTGCTTACAAAACTTTGGCAGTCAGGCTCCATGGACTCACTGCCACACTGGTTAGTGGCACATCAGCAATTTACAGGTTTCACACACTAAGCCTTTTGTAAAATGTATGTTCTTCTTCTCTGAATGTGTGTAGAGATCAACTCTTGCAGTCCCAGCCTTCAGTGGGCATTCACTGCAAGTGCACTCATGTCACCACTGTTTAAAGACACTTCAGCATCTGTGTTCCAAAAGAGCTGGAGCAGCCTGTTGTTCACTGCCCCTTAGACAAAATGGCTTTCTCCACTTTCGGTAGAAACCAACTATAAACCACATGAAAAATCCAGGCCCCAAAATGCAGTTTGGTTACCTAAACAGGACAAGATGATGTTCACCATCTCTGAATATAGAAAGTGTTATGGACAAAGACAAATATCTGAGGGTGAGGTGCAATAAGATGACTCTGAAATGAAATCTACTTTTCCTGATGTCTGTTCTAAATTATCTTGACATTAAAGGTTTTATCAGACCATGACGTATTTTCCAAAAGAAGTGGTGAAAGTTCATAGTGCTGGTGACATTATTAGCTGGACTGGAAAAATCACTTTGAATGCATATAGGCAATGAACCAAAAAGTTCAGGGAAACATATTAGGTAGCTCAGTTGGTCTTTTTTTGATCTATTTATTGTGACAAAATAAAATAAAATATTATGTTTTATCACTCCTGTTTTAGAAATTATATTTTGTCCTCATAGATGTTTCATCTTTGAATTGGAACCAAGGGTATTTTGAAATCATGCAATTCTGGACCAAGATGGCAGCAAATGAAATTAAGCAATGCTGTCTCATGTTATCTGTTCTATAATTTATCATAGTAGGCAAGCATATTTTGCAAATTACAAAGTCACCTTATATTTTAGGTTTTTGGGTTTAGGTTTTCTTACCATAAAGGGGGTCTATTTCCTCATAGTGATTCTTACCATTTAAAAAGTCTACCTAACTGGGTGATGAAAACACACTTATTTTCACATAAATTCTGAGAGAAGTTCATTGCTGTACTGGGCATTAAATACAGTTATTGGGTAAAGAAGAGCACTATTTCTCTTAAACTCAAGGATGTTTGGCCCATTAAGACCAAACTACTTCTTCTGACGTGAAAACTGTCTGTGTGCTTGAATTTCAGGTTTATCTTGACTAATCAACTGTTAAAAAAGTAATTCTGTAGCAGAAGTACATGGTAGGCTTTATTTACTTATTTTGTTTAAGTGCAATTTTAAGAGAAGAAGAGTTTTTGGTAGGTATCACAGTGGCCCTTGGGCTACTTGGGCTTTGTAAAGAGCTCTCCTGAGACATCTTTAGAGTGCTTAGCCCAGTTGCATTTTAGTTGTTGTCTGTTTCTGCTTGTTTACCCTCAGTATAGGACTAAAAAGCGCTCTCAGGTACTTCCAGCCTTTATTCTGTTGGGTTTAAGCAAGCTGTGCTCCGGTAGAGGCCTTCCAGAAAAGAGTTCCACAACTCTCCTGCTTCCTCTGGTAGCTGTTTTCTGTCACCAGCCCAACTTTAACTCATCTTCCCCATAAATGATGCATCTTCCAGATGGCCATGCACAGTGGCACTTGTCCTGTCTTGTTGCAGGCCCACCTGGCTCTGAGCAAGGCAATGCTGATGGTTCCAGTACTCTGTCAAATGGGGTACCAACACTCGCGTCCTTCTTGCCTTGTTTTTCTTAACTAGCTGCCTTCTGCTATGCCAGACTACATAGCCTTTTGTCTGACTACAAAGCTATTATCCCATTTTGCCATTTGGAGGCCTTGTTCTCTTTTAACAGGTAAAACATCTTCCATGGTCACTGGCATCATGCACATCATGGCAGCACCTAGCAGATGAAAAAAGAAGGAAGGATCTCTACTTCAACTTTGTCAGCTTCTAATCTTGTTTGCCAAGTTCTCCTCTTTTCTTGACTCTTGGATGAAGGTTTTTTGTAGTTGGTTGTGTGATTTTTTGCTCATTTCATGCCAGAAAACAACTCACTCTAGCTTGTCGTTTGGAAGGTATAAAAAGAATAAAGATGAAGCATGCATTCTCCTTCCTAGTCAAATCACAGAGGTAACACAATTAATGAAGAAAATATTAAAGAAATAAAGCATAAAAATATGTTTTAAAGTGCTACTTCATTCTGGAAAAAAAATACCCACACATTTGTGCAATATGCAAATTACTGTTTTCCAGGGCAGTGTGATAGGAATTTTCTCTGTTGAGGAAACTCCTACCATAATTTTAGTTATTGTAGTTATTGCCGAGTAGTCACTCAGCACTGTTTGTATTCCAATTCAAATTTAAAGATCTGATTTATATTTGATTTTTATTACATATACGTTGCAGTCTTACTTCACATTTCTGAATTCCTTTGCAGAGAAGCAACAGAATTTACATTCTTATTATTTTTAGTTTGTTTTTGAAATACAAATTGAAAATGACACAGAGCATCAAGGGAACAGACTTTGCTCCTGTCCTGTTTTTTTCTGCCTAGATCCCTTATCTGTAATTTTGAATATGGCCTTTTATATTTCAGATCCACAAAGTACTCACACTTTTTACCTCTGATGTCCTAATAGCATCTACTGAAGTATTTCTAAAGACAGTTTCTTCTCTGTCTCTGAGCTAATGTAGCCTTTCACACATGAAAGAGTAGTTTCTTCTTAACCTGATTTTAAATTTAGTTTGTTTAGTACATCACATTTTTAATAACCAAAAAAGTTATGCATAAGTGGTACCATTTTGATAAAAAGAATATAGTTTTTATTGCTATTTTCAGATCATGGTTAGTCAACAAATATAAGCTATGTGTATTAAATCTTGGATGGTTGAGTTAATTTTTTTTGGGAATTATATGAGTGTGAAAAAGATTGAATTCTATTGTGTCCAGATCTGCATTGAGCTCTTATTGTGTTTACTGTTGCCCCATTCCATATGCTTTTTATTTATGTGCACCTGCCTCCCAGTTAAATCTTCATTACCATCTGCAGAGGCTCAGCTTGCTTTCATATAACATGAAGGATTAGATGTTTTAAACCATATACATATACATACATATACATTTTTAGCTTGATTTTCTTCTGAACTTCCAAAAGAAGCACAGAATTAATGGAAAACCCAGAAGTGGAAAGAGATGACAATATTAAAAAAACTTTAAGACTCAGAAGTCCTTTTAAGTTTTGCATGGCTTCTGTTTTTGTTTTGTTTGCACTTGTTTTCTCTCTCTTTTTTTTTTCTTTTTTTTTCTTTTTTTTTTTTTTTAATTCATTGCAAATGTGAAAGTGTATGACAATTTTCATTATAGAGTATAGGACTGAATGTTGTCTGGAGTAGTTGATGTTCTTCCATAAAAGCTCTGATTTCGTAAGTGAATGTCTTCAAAAGTCTCCCAATTGTGGGACTGATTACAATGGGAAGCAAGTGATCCACTTTACTGCTGTGCTGAAGGAAAATAAATTTACCCTTGCCATTGACACCTTAAGTAAATCATGGGTTGTACGTGTTGTGTCTGTCTTCAAATGAACTTGCATTGAAACTCTGACTGTGTAAGAAGATGTAACAAATGCTCACTGGTATAATGATTGGTCTCTGTTCAGTACTAGAAGCACAGAACTAATGCCTAGAATACAGAGGCTGAATTGTTACTCCTAAGGACAAAAAAAAAAAAGAAGTATAACCATTACTTCAGGTCACCACTAAGGTCACTGACAGCACAGCATGGGGGATTCAAGTAGAGCAGCATGACTGTGACTCGCTCATGGCTGTGAAAGAGGTCTTTAGTTCCCATTGCCACTATGTGATTAAATTGGAAGAGAGAATACATCCTTTTGTATTTATTTACTTTTTTAAAAAGAAAGGAAAAATAAAATTTGAAAAATGAAATTTGAAAATAATCCACTATAAATAAGCATTTCTGTTGGTCCTACTGTTTACTGTTCCATGAAGATTTCGTTTGTTAAATTAATAAAATCAGGGGTGAGTGAGTTGGTGGGGAGACCCCTCTGCAATCCATGCACTGCTTACTTTAATAATTAGATATGGTCCTGTTGTCACACTGGAGTCCAGCTTTTATCATTCTTGGCAGACAGAGCAGAGCAACACTCTGGCACTTGACCTGCCCATAAAAACTTGAACAGGAAATAGCAATAAATAATCCACTCAAAAGGCCCTTGAGGAAAGCATTGCACTTGATTCCTTATAGGAATTGCACATTACTCCAGTGAGAAAGTGGGCACAAGCTTTGTATTGTTAGCATTTTTAAATTTACTTTTTATGAATAAATGTCCTAATGGTAGCTTGCAAGATGAATTTTTTATGTATGGAAGATCTGAAGGAGGCTTCAAAGTTGTTTCCAGTTTTATTCCTTTTAAACATGGAAATAAATGTACAGCATATACACATGCATCCAAACAGCATTTCAAAGAAAGAACAAACCAGCCAACATCTTCCTCCAGAGCTGGTCCCAGCTTCTTTCAAATGGGGACCTATTTTTCTTGTCCTGTTTTCCATGGCAACCTTCATCCTGCTGAAGTGACCTAAGAGTTTGACCCCCAATCCCTTACCTTAGCCAGAACACGCCTCCTAACTTGGGGCCTGGTCATTGAAATTGGCATGAGGTGCAAAAACTGCTCCAGTTTCTCTAGAAATTTCTTTCCTAAGTTTTTGAGGGAAGTGGAAGAGTATTTCATTTCCTGCTCTAGCCTGAAAGAAAAGACTGATTCTGTTTGTATTTATTGCAACCTATTTATAGTCTTTGACTATGTGATCCATTCCACAAATATTTGCTTTAATCTCTGGCTTTTCTCATGAAGTAAATTAGAGAACTAAGGGAATCATTTGTAGAGGGTTTAGTCACACAGTAATTTACTTCATGTGTGTACAACAATCTAATTTTTCATGTTTATTTCAGTGCCCTGAATGAATCTATACTACTTGGTAAAGAAAATGAAAATGTTTAATACTTGCCAAGAATAACTTGAGACAACAGGGTTTAGAAAGACTACTATCACACTTACCTTTAGTAAATTAAAATTGTAGAGTTGTTCTGTTGGGTTCTTCAATTATTATTTTCACTCATGTAGTCTTTGTTTCCAGCTCTGCTAACTTTTAACCAGACTTGAAATTTAAAAAAAAAAAAAAAAAAAAAAAAAAAAAAAAAAAACCCAAAAAAAAAAAAAAAAAAAAAAACCAAAAAAAAAAAAAAAAAAAAAAAAAAAAAAAACCACCAAAACCCAAGTTTATCTGTTTGTTTGTTTTTAATGAAAATCTCATTATTTTCAATGAGATTAAACTATACTCATTTTTCCTATTCTTTAGAAGCCATACTCCTGGATTTTCAGCTGTTTAGATGGGTCAGTTTTATTGAAATTATTCTCTCAGCTTGCTGAAGATACATGTATTTAAAGATCAGGACAGTGATTGCTCAAACCAGAAATTCCATACGGGTTTTTTTTCAGTTTGTCAGGAATACAATTTTTCAGAAAGAAACAGTACAAGTTACAGAGAGGATTGATAAAGTTCTAGATCTTCCAGTCTTGTGTCTGGTCTTGTGTCTGAATTCAAGAGTTGCAAACCTAAATGATCATAAATCTTGTTTTAGAGAGGTACAGAAACCAGTGTCTCTATTTGGTTGTACTTTTTATTTTTCATTTATTTCTGCTGTTTAGGATCCTAAAAAGCACCTAGAGTAACTAATGCAGAAATGTACTTGGAACCTGGTTAACAGTGTAGCAGTTTGAAATAGCTGGATGAGTTGATTGATTTCTGCAAAGTTATGGATTCTTATATGGCACACGTTAAAGGTGAGGCCCCCACTCAAATGGGGCTTGAACCATCTGAGCTCTTTGGCCGGCAATGAGCTCCATCTCCTGTCTGTCCTTGCACACCAGGTGAAAACAGATACTCAGTACCACAGGATTCTTGGTCTGTCCTGTGCAGGGCCAGGAGCTGGACCTGATGATCCTTGTGGGTCCCTTCCAACTCAGCACATTCTCTGACTATGGGACTTGCATGAATTTGCCTGGTTTGCAAAGGGACAAGAAAGTGGTGCAGGCCAAGTGTAAGGTGGTCTGTGGTCACCACTTGTACCCTTAGTGAGCAACCTCATACCAGCCATGTTCCTGCTGAGATTTGCAGGTAGGGCTGTCTTACTGCACTGAAACATTGCTTTTATGTGCTTCACTGCTCACTCCTTCCTTTTTTGTAAGCAGAATATTATGAACAGCTTGAATGCCTTGAAATTCTGCTAATCTGTATGATTTTCAACCAGACTTAAATGCATGACTGATTTGGTAGCGAGGACAGGTAAAACCATTGTATTCTGCCTAGTATATCATTATTAACATGTAAGTTATCTACTTAATATTTCAAAATTTCCATTAAATATTTAAAAAGATTTGTTTCAGTGGCTTTTGCAAACATCCACCCTTGATATATATCTAATTTATTTTTTTGAGAGGTGTTCCTTTCTACCAAGTATTTATTAGCCTACATGGAATTCATAGGCTAGTGGAAAACTCATTTATTTATTTACTAATTTTCTTGGTTATTGACTATGCAAAAGTTTCCACTAATGAGAATTCTTCCCTGTTGTGAATCATTAATACATTAAGTACACTTCAGATTCCTCCAGTAATGATACAATGAGAATTGCTTAGCTGATGTAAATGACACAGATGTAGTACTAATTATACATTTTAAATTGGCAACAAACACAATTAATTTACTAATTATCAAAAACAAAAGTAAACTTTTTTTATTATAGTAATTTGCTATAATTTATCACACAGCCATTTTCTTTGTGTAATATTTATGCATTTGACAAACCTACAAAGAGATATGTAATTAAACCTGTTTCATCCCTCACTGGCTGCCTTTTATCCAGAGGTTTTACGTGAACAGCTTACAAAGACACTGTGAGATTAACCAAATCATATTGGTGCCATCTTTTATCCAACAAATGCATTTTTTTAAAGTAATTTATGTGGATTATCAAAATTGAATTGTTTAATTTAACTTAGGTTCCTGAAGGTATTTTACAGAGCTATTGTTTGGGTGTTGGTTTGTTTGGTTGTAGTTTAGCAGAACTGTCTGTGTTTGATTGCAAATTTTCTTGTAAAAACTCAAACAAAATTCATTTATAGACATTTTTGAAGAGAAAAGCCTCAAAAAATGCTGCACAGAATGAAAATATTTATTCCCACAGTAGCAACAACCCCCTCTTTAAATGCTTTGTGCTTGAGAAAGTTTGGAATTATTTGTCCATGGATTTTGGAAATCCAAAATGAGGCCAATGTTTTATTTTCATTTAAGGCTAGATTTTTGGCATCAAAAATCTGCAAGCATTAGAAATCTCCATATCAAGCCCTGTCATCAAGTCATTTATTTGTCTGTTAAATACTGTCTTTAGAGAGCTTCATCCTGGTGCCTATAGTGCCATGGAAGCTTGCCAGATGTATGGCATCATTAAAGTAGTCTTTGAAGTCTATATCAATATAGGATAGACAAGAATATCATGGAAGATGTTGTAATTGTTGGCCCTGGTATAATCCCCTAAACTCACTGTAGAACCAACAAACCAGAAACCAAGCCCCCATCTTGCAGATTCCCCCCTCCTTAAACCAATAAAGGCAAAACTCCCTCTCTTAGATGCTTATTCTGTATTTTTGTGTCACTGGTCTTTCTAGAGAAAAGGTCTGTAAGTCGCTTATTTATGGATTTAAAGTTCTTTCAGTTAATTTAAAAATTATGAACATTTTCAGGTAGTGACACTATTGCGGCCAGTTTAGGCTAGAGGAGCAAATTTTACCATAACATATGATGTCCTTTGATTTGTGACTTCATCATGCCTGGCATCCTTGTTTTAGTTTAGAACTATTTTGTTTTCCTTTGAGTTTTTCTAAGTCAAAAATTTTGCCTCTTGATTTTTCTAGGTGTGTGATGGGTGCAAAGGGAGTATGAAATTCCCTATTTGAAATGGAATTTCAATAAAAAAATCCTACTCGTCATGTTTTTTTCCACTCTGGAAATTATTATTAATTTCTAGGAATTAATAATGTATCTAAGTGGAGCATGGGATCTCCTGAAGAGGGTACGGGATGTAGTTCCCTTGGACACCACCAATAGCAGCGCTAGTAATGACAAGTGCCAGCAGCAGCAGCAGACTTCTTGTCCCAGGTGAGCACAGGTGCATTTGAAAGAGGTGCATGTCCATTCTCTCTTCTAAGATGTTTATTTGCCCCTTATCATCTGTCTACATCTAGAATCACAGCCAGCTGCCAAAAAAACACTTTCCCCTCTGTTGTGTCAAAGTATTCCTAAAATACCCCCAGACAATGCTCCCCCCACCAACTTGTTTTACATTTTTAACAATGAATCACCTACTCAGAGAGGAAAAGCATTTATTTTTGTTTTATAAAATATCTTTTTCTGCATTTATTTATTTCTGCTTTATTAAACATGAGTTTGGTGATGAACATTTCCACAATGTGTTTTCTTCCTAATTTAAATTTGCTTGTTCTCTTTTTTTTTTTTTTTTTCAGAAGGGAAGGTGTGTAGTGGCAAGTGTACAGGTATGGACATGTAGTTATCTGGTAACAATTAAAATTCCCTTTTAAAAGTAGAAAATAGCAATTTGTGTAATATAATTTCACTGTGCTGTACCTTTAAAAAGAAATATGCGGTTGTTCTTGAACTATTAAACTATATGTGTCACCGATTTATCCTGTTACCAAAAGGATCTCATGTGTCACTTGGCAAAATGACAGCCTTCTTTCCCAGTCTATTGTATAATTGTGTTTTGTTAGCTGTTTTTGTTTTATAAATACTGTGCTAAAGGGATCTCTGAAGATCAAGATTTTTGATGCAGTATTTTTCTTTGCTGTTCTTTGATGTTGACCTTCCCCCACTCCCCTCACAGCAACAAGCACAATATTTTGTTCTCAAAAAATTACCAAATATATGTCAGGAAAAATAGCATTTATTTTCACCTCAGAGTTTTTTGCAAGCAGGCCAAATCCATTCCAGCAGATTCCTTACTGGAACTCTCCTGAAACAATTTTCCCAGAAAAAAAATAGGCTCATGAAAATTTTATTTACTTGAAAATCTGCAGAGAGGCTCCAGTGCTCTCATTCTTTGTATGTTTGACTATACAAGCTTGGAACTCTGGCATTAGTATTTGTTATTTTTCCTTCTGACAATTTCCCCTTCTAGCAAAAGCAGTGACACAGTCTCTGCCTGTACATTTAGAATGAGAAGTTTGTCCTGTAATATTTGATTTAAATCCTTCCTATTGAAATATAAGAATATATTCTTATCCCATCTTTTGGTAGTTATGGAAAGAAATTATTTGTTGCTTGCTTTACAACAAAATCTAGATATTGTTCTTAAACATTCTGTTTTTAAGCCCTTCCTTCTCTTTATCTTGTCTTCATTATACTGAGCATACCCAGCTCCCTTAGCCTGTCTTCCCAGATCCTGCTTGTGAAACATCTTGTCAGTCTTAAGGCTTCCCTTGGGGTTCTCAGCCTCTCTGCCTTTCTCACAGAGAAATGGCCCAACCCAATAGTTTTTCAGCTGAGCCTCCTCATTGCCAGGAGAGCAGAAAACTTCACGTGTCTTTCCCATGACACTTGAAAAATAATTTTTCAGATTGACATTTACTAGTTTTGCACTGGCATTCAGTTTTTGGTTTCTGTTCAGTTTGAGCTGCTACAACATTGCTGTTTCAACTGCTGCTCAGCCAGGTAGCTAACATTTTGTATTATCTTTTCACTTTTTTGAAGTGAGATATTTGAATTTCGCCTCCATTGAATTGAATCCTGTTGATGTAATTGGTCTGATCTGATTTCTGAAATTAGTGTGAAATCTAATAGTGCTCTTGAGGTTGCCTGCAACCCCTCCCAGCTCAGTGATAGCCAGAAACGTCATAACATATTTTGTATCCAAGTTGTTAATGAAAATATTTAAAGTTTACCAGATTTTTGCCAAGACCTTGCATGGTACAAACTTCAGGTTTGGCAGTAAATTATTTATTTGGGGACTGCTCTTCAGATTGTAGTGTTCTAATTAGCTGTTCTAACGGCTCAGAATTAGATGCATGTATATCCTATTTTGTATTTCTTAAAAGAGCTGCACCTGAGCAGGTGAGGTAAGCCTCAAAACCTTTCTGCTGGCAGTGCCTGAGCATACTGAGCTGGAGGAAACTTCTGGAGGGGGAGCAAGCACAAAACTGTTCCTAAGAGATGTGCCATAACAAGTGCAGGAGAAGCCTGTTCTCCAGTCTGGCTTCCCAGTATGACAACTTTCTGTGGTTTCATGGGTTGCAAAATCTTCATACCTAATCTCTCCTGGGTCCTTAGGAAAGTGGCATCTGGTGGCTGGAGGTTGTCAACCCTGTCTATTATTGTTGTATTTATACACTAAGAGGAGCAATTGTGAGCTTTAGAAATCAGTTGTGTTGTAGACATAGAGGTTTTTTGAGATTTTTCTCAAAAACTATATTTTATATAGTTTATATTTGACTACATCAAATATAGTTTTCTGTAGAGAGATTCTCCAAAGTTTGATCATGGCCAGAGCCTGGTGTGGGATATAAAGCCTTGAGGAATTAGGGAGAAACCCTTCCAAAAAGTTCCTGTGGTCTGGAAACATGCTCTGCAATGTCTCATCCCAGTGGGACAGAGGGGCAGAGAGGGAGCTGGGGAAGGTGTCATCATTCTCCAGCCTTCCTGCTTAGTGGACACCTGTGGATGACTTTGGCAGTCAGGATAACTTTCTGTTATTGAGTCAATATTTAAACTATCTTTAAGACATTGATGATAAATCAGAATGTGAAATTATGTTCTAATTATAGAATTAGACACTTGCAGCTGTCCTGGTGTCTTCAAGGTTACAATATTTGTCTCAAACCCCTCAATCGAAAATGCTTGACCTGATGAGAGTTTGTGTTCTCTCAAATAAACTATAATTTATATAAAAATATATTCTCAGAACATTTGAAAACTAAATAATCAAAGTTATCTGAGCATAGGAAATTTATAGTCTGGCTTAACTGTCGCCTTCTGGAATCTGGGTTTGCAACCTGATAGATTTTATAGCTCAGTGGACTAACTGATATAATGACATGGCCTTTTAGAATTGCCAGCTGTAGAACTAATTGTGGCTGGAGGAGTGGCCAGATGTATTCCTCACTGTCCTCAGTTTGAACTGGGTTAGCAGGGACTATAAATAGCTTCATAAATATTTTACTATGTCTACATTTTTGCTCTGATGTAAAAGATAGGAGGATAGATTGTTCAGGTTCCTTGTGAGTAACACAAAACAGGGTAAATAAAAAAATACCCTTTCTTTAAATAAGTAAATTTTCTAATATTTATATAATGATTCCCCTTTGGGCTGGCCAATGCTTGGTAACAGCACCATTCCCCTCTTTGTCAACTGATGCAGGTGCTGTAAAAATTGCCATAAAAATGATGGTTCCTATTGACTTTAGCCAAGAAAAGACTTTTTTTAATGAGAAGATGAACACTAGAAGTATCTTTTTTCAAACAAAAAGGGAGTATTTAATATTTCTTGCTTTTTTTATCTGCTGATCTGAGTAGGAACCTCTGTTCCAGATTTAAATGCTGCCTTGCAACTGAAGAGAGATGTGTCTATGTTCTCAATCCAAGTGGGTCCACCTGCCTTTACCAAGATTATTCCAGGTATGCCATTTAACTTTGCCTCTAAGGTTGTTCATCGGCAATTTATGGAACAGAAGGCAATATAGAAATAAGAAAAGAATCTACTTTCATTTTTGTTGCATGGCTGCAAGAAAGAAGAATTTGGTTTGAGTCAGGGTGTCTTTTTCTCACAGTGTCAAAAAAAACCCAAAATAAAACCAGATAAACAAAAAAAAAAAAAAAAAAAAAAAAAACAAAAAAAAGGAAAAAAAAAAAAACCAACCAAAAACAGGAAAAAGAAAAAGAACTACCCACAGAAAGTGTCTTCCTGCTATTCTGGGTATTGAACTGAGAAATTTAAGTGGTAATCTACTTTTCATTTTTTTTAATTCTTTCAAATAAAGCTAGCTTGCTTGTGCTCATTTTTACTTGTTTTAAAGAAATATATTTTAAGGATTTGTTAGTAGAAAAATCTGTAGCAATTAGTGACATAGGGTTCCTGATCTAAGTTTTGACTACAGCAAACCTGAGCACTATTCACTCCTTTCACAAATCAAGGAAGCCTTTGCGCTCATTTTGAAGTTTTACTGTAGGAAAGAGAGTATAAGCATGTTCTCAAAATGTGGTGTAAGGGAAATTGCTTTACAAATTTATAAATGTAGCCCTTAATTTCCAGTGTGCAACTGCCTGTCCTAGTTATTATTCAGAGCAAAGATGGAATCTGTGACAGGTACAGGCCACAATTTCTGATGTTGTTTCATTCAAGAAACCATTTGGCTGTGCCATATCTATAATCAGCTGAATTCCTGTTCCTTGGTTTTGCTTTTGGAGAGTAATCAAAATTGTCTTTTTAAATAGACTCCTTGCCTGCTCTGCAATTCTTAGAGAAGGCAACCCCCCCTCCCCCCCCAGATAATTATCTTTGTTTTCCCTCCCTGCAGGCTTTGCTGGTCTGTGTCATGGGTGTAACATTGGGACAAAAATTATCCCACATTTCCATCGTATTAGAATGCTTTTTTATGTGTTTAAAGCAGTCTCCTGCTCCAGTTAAAAGTGCTGAGGAAGAAGAAAAAGTGAAAAAGTTTTTGGGTCTTTTTCAGTGGAACAATTCTCATACCATCTATAAATTGGCACCTCCAATAGTTTTTTATTTGAGTTTTTGTGAAGTTTCACTTATTTCTGATAATTTAGGTTCAAACTAGGAACACCCAATATCCAAGGGTCTCTGATGGATGATTTAAACTGAGTAGTGAATATATTTAAGTTGTAACTCGGTCTGCGTAAGTGTTTCTTTGGAGCTCTGTGATCAGATTTCAGATGGAGGAAAATACAAGTTCTAAAATTTCTTATGTAAAAGACTACATGTACTTTTCCTTTTAAAAGACAACTTTTTGTCAAACAGACCTGATTTTCTTTATGCTAGTTATTTTTCTTAATGTTATGCCGCTAAGAGAGGCTGATGTCTTTGAACATTCTTAGATTAGGCCTATAAAATAAAACAGATTAATTTCAAGAGTTTCACATAATTAAACAAGCATATTATCTGGTTTTGGATAATTATTCAATTGAAATTTCATTCAAGTTCAGTTGAATATATTTCAACTGAAATAACTTGATTAAAGCTGACTGTTTAAAAGCTTATTTTTTCAGATTTGACTATTCCACCATACCTTAAAACACCCAAACAAACAGTGAAAAAAAATAAAACAGGCACAAGTCTGGTTCTTGGTGCCCCATGTTTTGGTACAGGGGACCAGGGCTGACAGCAGGAATTCGACTGGACATCATATGGATATTTCTTCCCTCAGATTGCACTGGGAATAGGAATGAAGAAAATACTGCGATAGTCTAGAAGGTTTATATCTGAATATTTAGGTGCTAAAAATGTCTTAAAATTACTTGGATTAGATATATGCACATAGGACTGACAGGACTCCTGAAAATATCTCTGAATATTGCTTTGCTGATTGGCAGTACCTTTTCAACTGTTTATTTTACTTCTCTTTGGGAGATTTGTGCAAGCGAAACTTTGCCTTCACCAGTATCAGAGCTCAAACTATTCAAATCCTCTCAATTGTTTCCAAACACGTGGAAATGTCTTGAGTGATAGAAGTAAAGCATCAGATTTAGGTTGGCAATTTGTTTCCCTAAGTAATATAAGTATAACATATCATATATTTTGCATACAATAGATAAACACTGTATTTTATATAGGTTGATCTGTGTGTTCTTTGCTTGAAGGCAAACTCACCAGCTCCCAAGAAACAGATGCATGTTTGTCTTACAGCTATGGTGACTGTTAAATAAAGGAATAGGAAACAGCTTTTCTATGAATCAGATGAAAAATCAGCAGAGTTTTTTATAAATACAGATGTAATTAGTTTATGAAGAATTTCATGGCCACGCCAAGGGAAAAGTTTTCCATCAGGTACAGCTAATTACTACAAGCCTAGATAAAATGTGAAGAAGAACAAGCTCTTAGGACATGCAGATCCTCAAGGGTAGTACAAACTCTCCCATATATTTTGTTACTACTGATCAGAGTTGTAACTCAATAGGGTCAGAAGAAAGGGAAGTTAGGAGAGGACCTTACTCTATTTTCTATGATATAACAATTTTAAAATAAGATATAGAAGTGCGGTCAACATTTCAAAACTGAAAAAAGAGGAGTTGTCTTTGTTCTTTCTATAGAAGTTTTCAGTCTCTGGTAGTGGACTGGCATGTGTTAATGAAGCATAAGCCAGTGTCAGATAGACTTTTAATTAATTGACAGTAACATACTTGTTTCCTATCTCTGGCATGAAGCAGTCCATTTAATTTTGTAGACTAAGATGGAAAAAAATGATTGTCAATAGGGAGGATGCTCATTTAGGAAGTCACTATTGGACAGCAGCCTTATGAAGGGGAAATTACAGCACAGTTCTTAAAATCTTCTTCCACCAATGGTTGCTGGTTCCAAAAAAAAAAAAAAACAAAAACAAAAACCAAACTAATCTAAAATGTATTCATTATGTATTCAATGTATTTCCATTGGAAACTATGACTTGACATTAAATAATGAAAACACAGAGAAAAGGGAAACTCTTCATAGAAGGACATCAGCATTTGAGGAGTGCAACAGACTTTTTTATAGTTCTTCTTCAGGAAGTGTTATGAGAACAAAAAATTAAAAAAAAGAAAATTAAAGTGGTGCCTAAAAAGAAGTAAGTAAGAAGGAGCAATATATGAAGAGTATGAGAGCAATGTAAATGTCAGCCAGGGTCCAGACTATGTGTACTTGGTTTTCTGGTTGGTGTTTCCTGGTTGTTTGGGTTATTTTGGTTTTTTGTGTTGATGTTGTTTAAGTTTTTGTTTGTTTGTTTTGATTGTTTGTGGGGTTTCTCTTTTTGAAAACTACATAGGATTTACTGAAATTAACTTGCCCATTTAGGAAGTACTGGGATATAAACTGAAGCATTTTCAGAACATGGATTTTGATTTTTCGGGTTATAGGCAAAAAAAGCCCTAACGAGCTTTTTCCAACACAGAATGAGTGCTGGAGATAAAAACAAGATATGAAGGCTCATAGATCTGAGATTTCTGTTCAGTCCTAATAAATACAAGTCTGAGGTCTAAAGAGTGATTTTTTAGCATGTCAGGTATTCAGCGTCTTCTAGGCCTCTTAAAAAGACAAACCAATTGGAAAATGGTGCTGCCACTGAGACAGGTATTATTTGGAAATGAGCTTAGGATATTTTTTACTTACTTTTTCAATTTATCTTTATTGCTTTAAAACAATAACAAACTCACAAAAAATCAATTTTCTGAGGCATATGTAATTCTTCACCTGGAAAAAACCATAATTTATCCTTTAATTCTTTCTGCAGTATTGCTCATAGATTGATTCTCTCTCTTTGTATGAAACTTTGCTGATGCTGTTGGTTTCTTTATAATATACTTTACAGCAGTATTTGATATTACTTCTGTCAGGTGAATTTGTCCTGAAATCAGAATTGTGCTGCAGTCTTCAAACTGATCTAGGGGCAGTGGAATGGGCATCAATTATCATGCACTTCACTGGGATTCAGTCCAGCTTCTGCTGCTTGTAGTTTAACCTCCATTTTCAGAGATTTGGTTCCACCTTCAATTACTTTTTTTTTTTTTAATTACTTTTTGTATTTCTGCAGTATCCAGAGGCCAAGGTCCTGTTGTGTACAGGGTCCTGGATGAACATAGAGTTAGTCACTGAACTTTGTGAAGCTGCAGAGTATGTTATGAGTCCATGAGGAAAATGGAGTCCACAAGTTTAAAACAAGTTGCGCATTTCCTTTAATTTCAATCCTTTCCCCCCCTGCCATGAGATTTCCTTTATACTTGGAGTCTCTTTCTCATTTTTTCTTTTGCATCCTCTTGCTGGGCCCAACTGCAGCCCACAAGCTCCACTGGCACAGAGTGAGGGAGCTGTACTGCCTCCCCTTTCTTGCTGAGACTTGTTCTCCTGGCTGGGTGCCTCTCTTCCTATCTGAAAACCTTTTTCTCATTTCCACCTCTGTCCAGAAGATTTGATTACCAGATGTGTGCACTTTTTTTCACTCATTTAGCTGCATTAATGGATGTGTAGCAGTAACCTCAACAGGTTTTCAAGTAAAATGTTGTTCTCGGGTAGTGGCAGGGGACAGGGAAGAGGAAGTAAGGATTGTTCATTTGCTCTGTCTTCAGTGCACAGAACTTGGGACAAAACAATCCTTCTCTTTGTGGTGATCTGATGAAATGGTTGGATATGCTTTTTTATTAACCTTCTAATACCATGACTGGCAGGTACAACCATTTGCAGACAATATGGTTCATCCAGCACTTTACTGGAACATTTATCCTACACTGTGATATGAGTAACATGGTGGATAAAGGCAATTATTATTGTAGCACAAGATAGATCTAGGTTAGGATTTTTTGCCTTTCATTTCCATTTTAAGTGAAAGCAATTCTGGCTCCCTATTAGACCGTCCATGTCAGGAAAAGTCGAGTGTTACACCTTCTCATCATATTTCCTGGTTTGCTAGAGTGTCATAATGAAAACTCTCAGAAGTTAATGCAGCACTTGAAACTGTGACACTATTCAGAGTTCAAAAAATAATAAAGAATTGTGTTCCAGTGGATGTCATCAGTTATCAACAGCACAATAAAAATGTAGCAACAAGAATAGAGACACTATCCATGTACCTTGCACTTCACTTCAGCTGGTTTGAGTTACTTTCAACTCTTATGTAAAGGATTTAATAGGTGAAAGCATTTTGCTGCTTGTGGTATTTGTTAGAAATGTAATCTGAACTGCTTCAATGGAGGAACACCTGATCAAATTTTCAGTGACAAGAGACCAACTGTTTCAGTTTTGAAATCAGCCTTGACTTTTCAGCATGAGAAAACAAAGATGAAGTAATCCCTTGTTGGGTGTTCGCAAACAGCAGGGTGTAGCTTTCCAAACAGCGTCGGGGCAATGGGATGTGACACTTGAGAGGACATGGTTTGTGGCCATGTGAGACAGGAGGTGTTTTGAAGCTGGGCTGTGTAAATTTCCACACCAAAAGGCTGCACTGTGTTCCTTTGGAGATGTGTGCATAAGACAACAGATGACATATATGCCATACAAGTCATCTGACAATAATTAAGGGAACATGTTCACTTTTTCTGTGTCAAGGTTTTGCAAGATTTGACTGCTGTCCATTGCTTTATTTGCATTTGTCATGTGGAATTACTCTGTTTTCCTGCACATAGGAAAAATTTATCATGTAAGGGAGCTTTCTTGACTGGTTTTAACCAGGCACATTTGGGTTTGAGGTATGACTTGGTGTCTGGTACTAAGTATTGAAAGGGAGACTTAAAATTGCCTTTCTCCTTTACCCACCTTCCACAGTAAAACAAGAAGAGTTGCTGGTACATTGAGTGCAGTGTGTGGGAGGAAAGGAGAAAACCAAACAGCTGGAGTGCTTCTTGGGAAAAAAAAAAAAAAAAAAAAGGTTATTACTTCCAAGTTCCAGAATTTGAGACAATATTCCTTGCATTTGGAATATCGTATATAGGAACAATCTGGGATCAATCATGTCTAAACATTATTTTTTATTCATGTGCTTCTGAAGCAAATCTTATCGTTTACTGTCTCAGTGTCCATGCATAACACACATGGGAAAACATATACCTTTTCCTGACAGCAATACCCACTGGAGCCTTTTCAGTCCAACTCTAATCTTTTCCTTGCACATAAACGAGTGTGTTTCTTGTTGCTGTGTACAAATATTATCATTCCTGATATTTTTATCTGGAAGTACATTGAATCTTAGTCCTGGAACAAAATATTCTGCATCATGGAGATTGCATGAGATATTTATGGAAATTATTAGTTTTGTTTTACTGCAACAAAAAACAAAAACAAAACCACAAACAAAACAAAACCAAAGCCCCCCAAACAAACAAGCAAACAAAACCCCCCCAACAAAACAAAAAGAAAACCCAAAACAAAACAACAACGGAAAAAAAAGCAGTTAAAAAAAAATCATAAATCCTGTACTCCTCAGTGGGTTTAGCATTTGTTATTAGTTAGAAAGTGTTTCTGTATAAATGCTCACAAAGCCTGCAGAAAAAAAAGACACCTGGAAGCAACAGTGGTATCAGTGTCATTTATCTAATGCTACTGTGATATAGCTTCTCAAAATCCATGGGATCTCTTGTTTGAATTAATGAAAATATTAATCCTATGGAACAGTTGTATCAAGCAGAGTGAAATCTTCTTGTTTCTAGAAAATCAAGTTTTGTCATCCCAAGTTAGAGGCCTCTTCAGCCTCTTAAAAGCAGAGTTAAAATAGAAAAGATGGAAACAGAGGGCCAAATGGATCAGAGCCGTCGAGAATTTTGTTTCCCTCCATTGCGAGAGAGAGAACTCATTCAAATCTCTGTTGCTTATATGAAAAGAAAGAATGCACTGTGTTTCTCATCATTATAACAGAATGTGTATGGAAGACTTGTGTTGATTTGGGCAATAAGAGAAAACCTCTTTGACCATGGGACAATTCTCAGTACTGTTCTGCCAAACAGAACAAGACCCTGGTGCCTGATAATCTCTTTCCTTGGTGATTATGCTTAAGAATGTGAGGATCTTTAATATTTGTCTTCTCTAAGGGAGGAAAAAAGTGCTTCAGTGTCAGCATATGGGACAGAGAACAGGGAGCACAATCAATTCCATGTCATTCCTTGAAGTACTTAAAGCCATATAAAGGGGTTCACTTACTGCAGCAAGCCATGGCTCAGACATTGCACAGCAACACAGCACACATTAGTTTAATGCTCTGATTTTAACTTGAAATGATGTGTTTCATCTCCACAGCCCATTTATACATCTCATGTGCATCTTGTTTGTTTGGTCTTTACTTAAGGGTTTTTTATGTGTTCGTATTGTCTATTTCATGTCTGAAAGCCTATTTTTTTTTCAGAGGCAGTACTCCAGATATATTAGTCCTTAGGTGAATTTGTTATAACATAAGAGGTGGATGTTCATATCATATATGTATTGAAGATTACTAGTTTTTGCTTTTTTTCTGTACTGAATCGCAAACTAATGTTTTGAATAGTGGTAGAAATAGAATTCTTAGCATAAAACTCCCTGTTAATTAAGGTTTTTTTATCAAACTACTAGCTAAAAGCTCAATTGTGAGGTGTTGAAAAGAATACAAATAACATGACGTTTTTTCCCTGAATTTTCTGGATTTTTATGAGGTGCTTCATAAATTTTTCCTCAAAAGTTAGGAAGATATGAATGTTATAATTGGTGGAAAATTTAGCTTAATCCTACCATACTAAGTTCTCTGCTGTTTTTGCTTGTTTCAATGTTTTGGGCAGACTGACACTTAAAGTGCACATCACACATATTTCTATGGCTGCATTTTGCCAAGTGTATAGTGATGGCATGAAGTGACATGTGAATACACCTGAGAGCCCAGCAGGACAGGCAGCATTACCATCATACCAGAACCTCTATCCTGCCACTGCATCTTTTCAAACCTTTTATTAACCTCCCTGGCTGGAGACGTAGGGGTAAAGACAAATTCAGAGCAGTTCTGCACTTCTCCCTACACCGAGGTGCATGTTTTCAGTGTTGTGTAGCTAAATCCCTAAACATTCCCCACTGATACTAATGAGAATCCCACAGTGAAATCTCTGAATGTTTCCTTGAGCATGTATTCATTAGAACTTCTCCCACCTTCTTTCTCTCTGTTTCAAATAGAGGGCCAAGAGGTCTCTTGAAGCGTACTGAATGAACAAGGCAAGAGTTAATACAGACACTGCCTTCTGAGTGACATACCTGTGCAATTATGAAAGTCCATGTAGAAACATCTTTCTTTTGGTGTGGGAGTCTATAACATACAGAACTATGGCAAAGAAAGGGCATTTCTTATGTGCTTTGTGTGTTCAATTTGAGGGTCATCGTGTACTAATTTTGTCAACGATAGACTTGCCAAGGATTTCAGAATCACCTAGGTGTGTTAAATGAAGGAGCAGGCTGTGATGCAGAGTGGGACAATGAACATTGTGGGGAAGGTTGCTGTTATGCAGAGAGCACAGTTTGACTTGGGAACAATCCAAATCCTTCCTCTAACCATCAATAGATTTCAAACAGCGGCTTGTGCTGAATACACACTTATTTATACTGGGAAACCTATAATTTATTAATCCTACCTATTAAAGTAATACATAGGGTTCTTTGATTGATGTCTGGTGCAGATTCCTAAGAATTATGCAAAGGGAGAACACCTATTATAATAGATATGAAAGTTTTCTCCTTGGTACAAAGGAACAGGTTAGGCATCCTCATCTGGATATTCCCATGGAATATTCCTATGTATGTGGCTGTGAAATAGTCAGCATTTTTTGTCCATTGACACTTAAACTAGGCATTATTTTACCTATTATTTTTCCTCAGCAGCACATTGTTTGAAGGAGTCAGAAGTCTTGTGGACTTCTGACAAGTGGAACTTGTCCCTGCACAGAATTTTGGGCCCAGGGAGAGCAGCTGCTGACTGTTCTACTGTTTCTGCTTTCAAAGGGCTGTCTCTGCTCCTGTGTTGCAGGTTCATAACCGGAGGTTGTAACCTGTTAGATCACCTCAGCTACTAACTGCCAGAGAAGCCAAAAGCAGCAAGGTTTTGAGCTGTTTTTGTCAGAGTTTTATTTTCTACATCTCCAGCTTTGTGGAGGTGAGACAGCAGCAAGAGTTTCTTGTATCTGTGTGCACAAGGAGTTTATCTATTGGACAGAATGGTCTTTATATGTGTTTTGGCTTGAAGGCTAGCTGAGGGGGAAAACTGAGTCACTGTAGAGAAACCTCTGCTTGGGGTGAAAAGCCATGTGCACTCTAGCTTCACAGCAGCACTTCTCATGGGCAAGCTATGAACACTCTGTGTGTGCTCATTCAAACACAGAGGCAGTCGAGAGCAAATGGATGTGAACTGCTGACCCTCTTCAGTCCAGAAAGCAGCAGCAGTGCACACTGCGCACAGGTGTCCAGCGATTGCCTGGGCAGCAGTTCCAGCCATCTCAGCAGCACAGCTGAGTCCCACAGCCATGGTGTGGTGCCTCGGGGACAGCCTGGGTAAGGGAGGGCAGAACCTGTCTATTGTTGAGGGGAAATGTGTGAGAAACAACCCTAAGAGCCCTGAGGGGAGAGCAGGAAGAGGGAGAGTAGTTACTCCAGGTGTCCCCGCAGGAATCTCCTGCTAGAGAAAATGTGCTGAAACAGATATTTCCCTGCAGCCACTGCAGAGAACATTGTGGATCAGGTATCTAGAGGACCCAGATACACACTGGGGCAGGTTGATATTTCCTGAAAGGACTTCAGCCTTTTGATTGCTCGCACAGGAGCAGGTCTATCCTGAAGGGCTGCAGCCTGTGCAAAAGACCTCAATGGAGCAGGGGAACAGGAAAAGTGTGAGGTGGAAGGAGCAGCCGAGAAGAGCTGTTATGGACTGACCAGAGTCCCTGTTCCTCATCCCCTCTATGCACTGGGGGGTAGCAATGACTTAAATTTTCCCCAAGCCAACTCTGTTTTTACAGTGATGAGAACCGGTGAGTGATCTGTCTTTATCTTGACAACTTTTGCATCTTGTTTTCTCCCTCTTGACTGCTCCACAACCAGTTTTGTTAGAAAGGTGAGGTAAATTTTGAGGATGCCATTCAGTATTTTAAAACTTTAAATTTTAAGAACTGGTAGGTATTCATGCCTTTTCCCTATGTTAGGCAGTCACCACACAGGACTCATGGTCCCCCCATCCTGGGAGGCCAGAGGGCATTACGTTTTTTAACACTGAACATAGCCACCAAAACCTACTGTGATTGCTGGCTTGTAAGGTGCAATGCATGTGTTATTTTCTAATGGATGGAGGTTTTCTGTGTTTTAGGGAAGGTGATGCAACTTCTGTGTGTAACAACAGGTCAGAGGTACCTGTCAGCAGCTGTCCTTCATTGTCTTGCCACTTTCATCAGTGGCCCCAGTAGCCCAGCCTGACATTGCCTCCCTGAGAGAGTTCACATGTGGTCTGAGAGGGCTGTCATGTTGCTTTTGACATCTTGTCCTCAGTGTTTAGACATCTTGTCCTTAAAGCACTTCCTAACTTTGAGTTTTATTTCAAATACAGTGTTTGTTTTCTGTATTTGAGGAGAATTAACCTGAGGTTACGAAACAGTTGGCAAATAAGTGGAGTTACAGCTGGGTAGCATGGGCTTTGTGCTAGGCTGCTGTGATGTGCTGAAAGATTACTCAAAACATGCTCCATTAAAGGTAGACTCTCAAGTTCAGTGTAGATTAAGAAATTCCAAGTGTGTCCTAGGTGCATATTTTTAATACGACAAAAATCCTCCTTGCTGCAGATGGGTGTTTTTGGTCCTCTGCAAAGCAATGCTACCTCCTCATTAATAAAGAGGCAATTACAATGTAAAATTATTACCTTTATCTCTGGGTCCTGGAAATTCGAATATTCAACAGTATCATAGCATTTCCCAGCCTTCAGACAGAGCCACTTACTCTTGAGATGGAGCAACATGTGGAAGTAGATCCATCATATAGTATGGGATTGCTTTGGAACTTGTATCAAATGATAAATCCCAGAGTATTTGCTCTTGGAAATGAGCATTTATTGAGGTTTACTTATTGCATGTGCAATAAAAAGGAGAAAAACTATGTTAAAATCATCAATTTAGTTTAGCTAACTCAGTTACAGCCACAGCTTATGGTAGGCTGTGAACATACAACAGGTCAAATACAGCTCATGTACCATCACCCAGAGTATCCTGTTCCCAAATAAATGGAACAGTAAGTGAAATTAGGTTTAGGGTGGGTGGGGTACTGGAAGGTAGAAGTGCTTACAGCACCAGAGCCACTGTGGAGAAATACTCTTAATCGTGTGTTTACATGCTTCTACAATCAGTTTAATTAAATTACTGTCACAAGCGTATCATTCAATTTTAGCTCTTTAGGAGGACTAAGTACAGCCTGAGGAAAGGATGAATTCTGAATAAGAAGATGCAACCAAGTAGGAAATTAGGGTTAACATAACCCTAAGATAAGTTTCTTCAAGAGGTAAATGAAGATGAGTTTTTCTCTAGAACAGAACATGCTTTTAAGTGACAAGGACTTTAGGCAAACATTTTTTATGCATTTTTAAAATAGATTCATGAAAAAAATTCCTGAATGTGATTCCTCAATGACACTTAAAAGGCTCAGTCATCTTTACATAAATTAATTTAAATAATAAATGAATTAAAATATTTAAAAATTAAGAAAATTCCCCAAATAATATGCTAAACACTGTATACACACAGGTTATGAATCTACCCCAAAATAACACATCTTTACCTATTTCATTAATGAAGTTTTTAAAGGCGTAGGCTCTGTATTTCTTATGTGCAGCTGAAAAAAATTTCCTGGAAAATCTAAAAAAAAAGAGGAATAAAAAATGCTATCACTATTCCTGTGCAGGAGTGTTTGGCCGAATATTGCCATTAAAGATATAATAGTGTAAATCCTTGAGTGAAGAATTTTAATCTGTGTTTCTCTGTTGGTGCTCTAATACCAGAGTAGTTTATAGATAAACTGGCTAGGCCCTGGCCAATGAATTTCCAAGTTTTTAGCACTTCTTGTGATCCAGATATTAAATCATAACTAACTTTTTTTACTGAAGCTTTTTTTACAAATCTGGTATTTTACATTAACCTACTACCGTTCTCGTGTTGCCACAAATTTGAGTAATAATCTTGAATGCTACATTTTTTACCTCTTAAACTGTTGTTGCTTTTCCACAGAAGGTTACAAGCCCAAGCCTGGAAAGCTCTATTTCATCATCAGAGCTTTTGGGACTGTTGGAGTTACTAAAATGAAAAAGATCAGGTCAATATTTGTATCAGGCCCCCTTATGAAAGCAAAATGTTTGACATCTGCATCGTATTAAGGCAGTCCAGTTAATTGGAGCTCCTGCAGTGTATAAGTGAGCTGCAGGTTTCTGGCAGTTCTGCAAGTCAGATTACCTGCTTATTTAGGATCTAAAATGTCAGGTCTGTGGTAATTTTGGGAGTGAAGCTCATAGCAGGGCCAGAGTTTAAACATGGATGTGAGAGCCTGAGTGTTTGAAAATTTGGGCCATAATTCAGAAGTGGGAAGATGTAGCAAGTAAATGCACCAAATATCATCGTAATTAATATTGTTGACATAGCATGGTGTATTCTGGGAATTTATAAGAGCTCGAATAAAGGGCTGAGGCTAATAGCATTACATGCAATGAAAATGCAGAGCAAAAGGTGATCATTTGTAAAGAAAACGGCAATTGAAATTATAGAAGGGTGTGGAAAACTGATGTGACAGGTGATGCTTTTCTAGAATAAGAAACCTTATTCTGAATATAGATGTCTTTTTAAACTGTTGTCAAATTTCATTTTATGCCAGATATAACAAATCAGATAATATTTTTGCTGAAATTTCTTAATTTATACTGTTGTTTCCTCTGCTGGAATGAGTTTAAAAAATTCAGTACAGTAAAGATTATAAAATAAGATAAAAATCTGCCCATGTTTAGAGGTACATGATTTCATTTTTTTCAATAGAGCGCTTGAAATTTGTCAGGTTCATTGCTACAAACAAGAAACAGAATCATTTTTCTCTCTCATTGAACACAGAACACAAAATTACATATTTCCTTTAGAAAACCTGCCTCAAATTCTTCCATGAATACTTGAAGTTTTCTGATATTATCCTCTAACAAAAGCTTCAAATTAGCACAAATGTACTTGACATTATGGAGTGGGGTTCTTGAATAGAGACCATGCTAAGGTTTTTAAAAGGGTCATATACCTGAAAATTCTATCACCATTCTGCTGTTTAAAGGCTTCCCTTTTACCAGTGAAGCTTATTTTTGTGCTATACAATGTCATAGCCCTGACATTTATGCTAAAGGGGAAAATTAATAATTAGCTCACAGATTCACCCTTGCTGAAGTTTGAATTTTAGGTAAAGACAAACACAAAGAAGGGTATTGTTGATAGATTTTTGTTTTGACAGAGACAGTAACAGTGATCTGGGTGCAGAAACATGTTTTAGTTAATAATGCTGAGTTAATTTTTTTTAGTGCTTCTTTTGCTTATTTCTTTTAAATCTACTTTAGAGAATCAAAAGCAATTTCTTGAGCTTATTTTAAAATATAATTTCAATATTACTATTTGAATTCATAATAACATATTATAAAATAATCAGCTTCTAAATATTTTTAATAATGTAATATACAATATAATTTATGTCACTACAGAAATGTTACTGCATGATTGCAATGAAGGGCTGTAATTCAAAGAAATGTATAGTATACAAATGTAAATAAAAAACCCTTATTTTTTGTTCTTTTGAGAAGTACTGAGTAGAATATCTTTATCTTGACTGATATACAATCAGGCCTGACAAACATGGCCATTGCATTAAAATTTTCCCTGTAAAATTAATTTTTTCACCTTGCTATCTGTAGTATAATCTTTATCAAATGTAGGAAGATGCAGGGGAAAGCAGGCATCTGTAGGTATTGTTATCTGGCTGTTATAGAGAAATTTGGGCTGTTTTGAGTGACAGATACCTAAGAGATAAACAAACATTTAAGAAATTATTATTCTAAATGCATAAAAGGGACAAGGTTACAGTATGCATAATGTGTTTATTTATATGAAATTATTATACAAATCAAGGTGCACTATGTTTACAACTCTGTCTGAATTATCTTTCCTCTAGTGATTTTTTTTCCTTTAAAAACAATGGAATCTGAAAGTCACTCAGATATATTTTGTCAGATTTGGAAAACATGCAGTTCTAATAAGTTGGGTTAAAAACACCTCTGGTAACGAAGAAAACCAGCTTTCCTGGGAAAGGTATCATTCCCTAATTCAAGGTAGGCATTAGAATAGGAAATAAAGACTTTTTAAAATATCAACTGGAATTTCTATTCCTTTCTGATTCATCAGTATTTTTGTGCATTCCTAGATGAATATGTCCTAAGCATCCTTAAAATGATAATGGTCTCTAATGCAAATGCAAAACTTGCAGAACATTGGGCACCAAGTGGAAAATGATTTTATTTCAGCTACCAGTGGCTGATTACTAATAACACAGACTTACTTTGCCTTCGTGATCAGAATACTTACATGCTTTTGTAAGCCGTCTACCCAGAATTTATAAATAGGAAAGAAAATAACCCTCGAAAGCCAAACAATTTCTCCTCCTTGTCGCCATATGCTGCATCTTTTCCCTCTAGGTTTTGTATACTCTGTGTGCTGAAGAATGGTGTCTTTTCTTTTCATGTTGCTCTGTCGGCGGTCATAACAGCTATTCTCTTCATGAATATGTAAATCCCATGCATAAAATCAGAAAAATTAGCATGGCGATTCCCACTATAGAATGTGCCCAATTATGTCTGCTAATACGTGGATAGTGATGATTTAATCTTTGGACTATATGAGCGGATTCAGGTACAGTTACGAGAGCTGCAGTAATTACAGAGGACCCAAACACACAAGCTGGGTGCGTGCACATGCTGGGGGATCATTGGGCTTTAATAGGAACTGGGCATCTGATGCCTGGCTATGATGGAGTGCTCGCAGATTCATTTATAGGCGCTTTCTCTGATGGGTAGTGACAAGGGAGAAAAATGCCCTAGGTCTGCAATACCCTTCCCTTACTAACTGACACTCATTTGCATTTGAATTTTTTTTCCCTCTTTTTTAGTTCCTACTGAATGCTTGCAATTAGAACAGAACGAATAAAAGTTTGGATAAATAAAGGGAGAAAAATGGTGACCGCATTTGCTAGGCGTCCTTAACTCACTTGGTTTATCAGCAATGGGTGCTGGAGGGGGGAGGAAGGACATGCAGAAAACAAAACCAAAAAGGCACCACCAGCAATTGATGCATTTTTGTATTTAAATAAGCAGGCGTGCTCATGCATATTTATATGACGTGCATGCCTATGCGCCGCTCTGAGCAGTGGCTCTGCGTCTCGGCTGCAGTAATTAGGCTGATGTAATTATAGCAAACAAAGCAAGCTCAGGCTGATGGTGGTTTTTTTTCCCCATACAGTGGGAACGTTTAAGACATATGCATATTCCAGTGTACAAAAAATGAACCTGCACTGCTGTCGGAGGCTAGGAGGACAGTGTGGCCAGTGCACCTATTGTGTCACTGCTGTAGAAAGCAGCTTAGCGATTGGCCACTGTCTGCAGCACATAATACTGACTGGTTATAAAGGACTTGTCTAGAGGAAAGCCTGTAGGTACTCCATTGTCTGGCAAAGTTGATATGACTGCATTCTTTTTGCAGGGGGTCAGACAGCTGAACTGTAAAAGCTGCACAGATTTTTTTTTTTTTTTTGTCTTCTTCCTCTGTCTCTCTGTCTCTGTCTCTTCCATACAGCATTTTTCTTTCATGCCCTGTCTCAGTTTGCATAGTTAAAGAGAATGCTAATTAAGATCCCTTGCCTTAACCTGAAAATAGTGACTTGGATGTAAATAGAAAACTGGCGATAGTTTAAAATATTGTTGCGTAGCACCAAGATATCAGTTACCGTCCTAGGGGAAAAAAAGGAAGAATTATTTTTTTTTGTAATCAAGGTAAACAAAGAAGAGTTGTTGCTTCTCTTTCTTCCTATCTTTCATTCCTTCATTTCTTTTCCTTTTTTCTTTTTTTTTTTTTAAACCAATGATGCTATACTACTGCAAGTCAGATAATATTTTATTTCAGAAAGCGTGCTAGCTACATAATTTAAAAGTCCACAAATCAGTTGCAATTTAGTGCTTATTAATCCTTCTTAGGATGTAATTCGGTGAAAGAACTGCTTTAAAAAAAATTCTTTTCTGTATTATAGACGGATCTAACAACGCAGTCTGGGCTCCGTGCCAAAGGCTGGTATTTCACAGCAGCGACCGCCTTACAGATGAGCTGTGGGAAGCAGGAGGGAGACTCTCTTAGGGTGCCACTACTATGGAGACACAGCTGGGCTGAACAAGATTTGCTTCAAACGACAACAAGAGAGACAGAAAGAGTCTGGTTCGACCGCTGCCCAAGCAGGCAGTAACCAGAAGAGCTAGCAGCCAATCCGGCCATGCTGCACTGTTCGAAACCAGCTCTACATCCCAGCCAATCAGTGACATCACTGGTGAGAAACTCATTTACATCATGCCGTAATGAACTTTGTTTAACGTAGCCTTTTTTCTTTTCTTTTTTTTTTTTTCCTCACAGAGATTAGGTCCTCCATTAATTATTCTGCCAGCATAATTTGAATCGCTATGCAAAACGATGGCTACGATTTCTTGATTTTTTTTTTAACTGTGTGCTGTCTCTGCAGGTAACCATGGGCATTGTTCCATTTTTTTTTTTCTGTTGGCCCCATAAAAACCTTTAAGAATGTCTTTAATTGTTAATATTGTGCATATATTTTTCTTTCATGTATGTTTGCCTCCTTGTAGTCCTTACCTAATGTGGTACTGCTTCCTCCAGTTATAGCCTGAGATTGCCTTTAAGTGTCTTGGAAGGTAAAAAAGGGTGTTGCTGCAGCATTGAGTTTGCATCTTTAGCTGCCATCACAGTCTAAGTACTTATTCTAATGCTTCAGAAATCATTTCGCTGTGGCCGTTTTACATATCTGGCTTTCTCTAAAGGTTCTTACATGCATCTGTTACAACTGAGTAAAGTTCAGTACTGTTATATTTCATTCTTCACCACTTTCAGTCAAGATGTCATTTTATTAATGAATAGAACTGAGATCATTTCTGAACAAATTTCACCCCCTTCCTTCCACCTCGACACAATGCACCTGATTTGCATCCATTTACCAGAATAACTGAATACATGAGCCAGTATGAAAGGAAGTCAAGGGAGAGCTTGCATACTGCTTCAGGGTATGTTGCAGCAAAGCGAAATATAGAATTATTGTTTAGAATGTGCTTAATCTACACAGAGAAGATTAGATCTTAGGTTGAAAAAAACTCTTATCTAGCCAGCTTTTCATATTAGGAAATAGGTTTGGTGTGGGGGGTTTGGGTGTTTTGTTTTGTTTTGTTTTGTTTTTTTAAATAATAAACGTGCACATTTTCTTGAGAAGTGTTCAATTATAAGTGGAAAACATTTGGGCAAGCCAACATTGTCTTGAACATTTGGATTTAGTTCTCTGTGGGTAAAGTAATTTGTTGTGCGAACAATTTAAAACCAGCCCAGGATACTGTGGAATGCAGAGATTTCAGACTGCATAATCTAATGAAGCAAGGTTTTGCTCTTCAGTATTCTAATAGCTGAAACAGAATCAGATATGAGACAAATTCAATATTGTGTTATTAAATTAAAGCTATATCTGTTGCTAGTGGGCTTCAAGAGGTCAAGTCTTTCATAGAGCAAAATTTTATTTAAAGAAATAGCCTGAAATAGAGTTTTTGTTACAACATGGCAACTTTCCCTCTGCTCACACACGATAATCTACAATTTGTTTACGATGCTTCAGTTATATATTGATTCTTCTAGTCACTTTGAAAATAGAGAGGATTTAAGCACTAAACCATAGCTCTTTCAATGCATGATGCATTCCATCATCCCATCATCAGTATTCTGCGTGCGGCTGTCCTGATTCAGCCACTGGCTCCCCTGCTGCAGATCCTGTAATTTGAATCATGCGTAATAATATATTATCCTACTGGGGGCCTTCTTTCAGTAGGAGAGTGGTTTTATACCTTCTGCTCTAAGAGAACTGTTGGCTCCTTGCCATCTCGTAGCCATTATTCACAGAGGCAATCAAGATAGTCTTCCTTAAGGAATAACATCTGCACAACTGCATGTGCCAGAAATATGAAGCCTCCCCTCACGTTATAAATTTGGTTTTCTTGGGAGCAGAAATATTTGAGAATACTGAAGCAGAAAAGCTGGACATTTACAGGAATTCATCAAAAGTGCATTGAATGTGCCATGTGCTGAAATCCAGGCTGTGAGGACAGTTGGACAGGCTAAGGGAGGCAGAGGAGTAGAAAATAGAAGCTGGTGGCTATTCTGTGATTTTTGATAATATTTAATCCAGCTCATGTTTTTGACTTAGCTGATGATTAGTGCTCTATTAAAAATCTGACGTTTGCCTTGCTGACAAGGTAACTTTCTAACTAGGATGTTGATGGGATGGTGTCAGCTGGGACTGGAGCTGCATTTCCCAGGTTGAGAATCTAACCTGATTTGATGCATTCAACAAGATGCAGCGTCAGTAGTGAATTAAAAACAGATACCAAAAGGGACCAAGACAGTAGAAAATATGAACATAACAAAGTAGGAAATCTCAGAAATGCAAAATCTGAGAACACAAATTGTGTTCATACAACATGAATTGTATCTGTTGGTTAAAGCTCTGTAGGGCATCTAAAGGTGAGTGAAAGCAGCTGCTTAGGGCAGAGGAAGGAACCCCAGATCTGTGCAATTCTTTCAGCTATAGTGTGTGCACTGCTGCCATATGTAGCAGATACACCAGCACCATGGCCTACAATTTTCTTTCAGTCACATAAATGTCACCCCTAAAACACAAACAAAATATCCTGAGATCCTATTTTTACATATATTCTTTTTGTGTAAGCATATAGAGGCATGTTGTTTTCTGTCCTGTACAAATTATTTGACCATTCCTGTTAAAGATAACAGATTTGTCATTTTTGATTTAGGGAAAAGAGAGGGGAAGTATTGGGGAGAGAGAAGCAAAATTTGATTTAGCATTTATTGCTCATCCTGAAGCTTACATATTTTTCATTGAACATCAGCAATACAACTGTAGCAAATAATTCTACCCAAGACATGTTTATTTCAGTACTGTTGAGGTGTTTATAGCAGGGGAGGGTCTTCTTGTTGTCATCACCTCTTGTTTTACCTTCTGGAAGATGGAAATGAAGTCCTTAACCTGGCTGAAAATCAAATATGCTAAGATTTGGGAACTGAAGTTCTTCTAAGACTATAGAAATGACAGCTAAATAGGGCTCATCTGGTGGGTGACTTTTAAAGAATCTTCTTAGAAGGAAGACACTCAACACCTGAATAATCTGTCATATTTAAAATACTGTACAAAAAGATCAGAATTTTTGTAAATAAAGAAGGGAAGTCCACAGTGATGTGGCTTAGAAATAAGATAAAATTGCAAATAAGGCAAACAGGTTGGTGACAACAGGTTGATGACTGCAGGTTACTTCCTGACTCATTCTATCTAGAAGAGAGGAAGAGAGCTTCCTAGGCCATTGATGCTCCAGTGAAGAACATTCTCAATATAGTTATTAAGATTTCAATAACAGGGATCAATAGGAAGAACAATAAAAAAAATCATAATGATTTGATGAATCACAGGAAGACAAATCACCTTCATTACAGCTGAACTCTGACATGAGGAAACAGACTAAGCCGAAAATGATATTTGCCATAGTTCACACTATTTAAAAGAGGCGTCATGTCATTCTGAAGGATGAGCCAGAATATAACAGCCAACACATTTCTTTTCTACTTCTGTAAACAAATACATTGTACTTGATTCTGTTCTTCTGTGGTAGGCTTTTTGATAAAAGTCCGAACTTTTAAAAAAGCCCATTCCACAGACTTGTTGTTTCAAATAGCTATTATTTCAATAGCTGATGTTTCCAAGTAGGGCATCTACATGAAGAGAATATGGACACCTAAATTTGTTTTCTGACATGGCTTAGTATATAAGCAACCTAGTTTTTACAATTCAAGCTATACCATTTATAAGGAAAACAATGAGACTGGACAGCAGAGGTAACACTAATAGTGAATTATTGCATGTTAATTTTTATGTAATATCTTTCTTTTTTTTTCTATACTTTATGAGAAGGTTCCTCTTTTCTCAAATAGTCAATATTTAAACAACTGGTTTCATTAAATCAATATTTTAGAATTAAAGGTGACAATACTAGGAAAACACACTGTCATGGTCTAACCCCAGCTGGCATCCAAGCACCACACAGATGCTTGCTCATCCCCTAGCCAATGGGATGGGGGAGAGAATCAGAAGGGTAAAAGTGAGAAAAGTTGTGGCTGAGATAAAGACAGTTATAGGTAAGATAAACACACACAAGTAAAACAAAACGAGGAATCCTTTCACTGCTTCCCATGGGCAGGCGGGCGTTCAGCACTCCCAGGAAAGCAGGGCTCCATCACATGTAATGGTGACTTGGGAAGACAAATATCATCACTCTGAACATCCTTCCCTCCTGCCTTCTTCCCCCAGCTTTATAGGCTGAGCATGAGTCCGTATGATCTGGGATATCCCTTTGGTCAGCTGGGATCAGCTCCCAGTTCCTTGGGCACCCCTAGCCCACTCACTGGTGGGGTCATGGTGAGACAGAAAAGGCCCTAACTCTCTGATCACTGCTCAGTGATAACAAAAACATCCCTGTGTTATCAACACTATTTCCCTCACATATCCAAAACACAGCCCCACACCAGCCACAATGAAGGAAATTGACTCTACCCCAGCCAAACCCAGAACATGCTCTAAGGATTCAGTGACACTGCTACCCTTTAAAAGGGCTGCACATCTGCTCTTTTTGCAACATGCAACATTCAATTGGCTTCAATACCCCATATAAATAAAGACTAGAATACCCTGTATATATTTATCTAAAGGCAAAGGATATTGAGCTATCTGGCTTTTTTTATAGTCTACAGGAAAAGGGTAGAAATGGTAGAAAGCTGTATAAGAATGTCTGCCTTGCTGAGTTTGGTCTAAAAATCTAGAAATACATACATACATATATATTTTTTTTTCACTTGGGCATATAAATATTCTTTGAGTACATTACTGAGATACACACTCATCTAAGACTGTATAGGAAAGAGCTTATTTATGGGGTATTTTAATACTGAATCAAAATATGATCTTGGGTAAACAAGGTCAGTTACTATTTTACTGTGACACTTCAGCTTTCCTCACTTTAAATTAGGTTGTGGGAAATGGAGTGTGATGGCCCTTCTCTGTATGAGAAAAAGCCTGGAAGGGACCCAAAACTGTTTTCTAGAAGCAAGTACAGAAAGACTAGTGAATATAGATATAGAAATCTTCAGTTGTTCAAGGACAGTTTTACAATATTTTAAGGGCTGATACCAGAAAAAGGGCTCTTTCTTGGCCTAAATGCTGCCCTGAAATGTCTTTATTTTCCTGATGGCTAATGGGAGGGGAGCTGAGCAGTGCCTGCTGCACTACGTCACCCTGAAGGCCCTCAGACAAGGGCTTTGATGTGCAAGGCAGCAAACTGCTGACTTCTGGGGTTGTGTTTTTATTTCTTCATGCAGTTGTTTTCATTTTTCATGTTACATGTCAGTGCTGTATGGCTTAGTGGAAATTTCGGAATCTAGGCATGTTTTATTAATACACCTAGTTTTTCATTTTATTCCTGCATTTAGGTGAAAGGAGAAAACATTTTGTTATAAGAAAATACTTAATGTGATAAATTTAAGGCAACTGTTTTCACCAAGGGAGTTTGAGCTCTGTGTCACTATCCAGCAATTATAAAATTAAGCACTAAGAATTTGTTATGAAAACATTCACTTAATGTTTTTGGAAACTGTCTTTAGAAAGATTAAAAAAGTCACACTGAGTGAAGTGAAAATTGTAGAAGAGTACCATGATTTATGACAGCTTATGTTTGTGAACTCATTTGAGTTCATGGAGCAATGAAAGCTGTCTCTGAAGGGCAAAAGTAGAGAAATATCTTTGCCAAATTCATAGGTTTGATTGCTGATTCAAATAGGGCTGGACTTCTTTTAACATAAATAAACAAGTCCAAAAGGCCTGATGACACAGGCCATTTAAAAACCCCCTTAGATTGGCAAGATAATTATTTAAAAATATTCAGGTAATCTCAGGCAAGGTATAACCATAGAAAAGGGTAGAAGCAGACCAAAACAGCATGGAAAGAAGGGTACAGTTCTGATTAACTATTAGCTGTAACATGAACCAAGTTACCTTGGTAGTGGAAGCAGACTTGCTTTGTTAACAAGATATGAGCTAACTTACCTTTGCAGCCAGCTAATTAGTGGAGATAGATCCATCATGTAGCTGAGATAAATTCAATTTCACCAGATGCATTGTGCAGTATGTCTCCAAAATGGCTAAAGAGAGGGTCCCAAAAGCCAAAATTATCTTGAAAGTCAAAGATTAACCCTCTTTCTTGCAATTCCAATCTAGCATCAAAGTGGTTGACATGAGAAGGAATTTTCTTCACAAAGGCCAAATTTTATAAATATTTTATAAATATTTTATATGACATGCACAGACTTTCCATTCTGGCTGGCAGTGTCCCGGTGCTGGCAGAGTATATATTTTGTGCAGAATTTTGCTTGGAAAAAAAGAAGTGGAGGATATTAACTTTGAGATTAAAAAAAGAAAGCTGGCACTGAACCACTAGGGAACTTAGCTGTGCTGCAAGAGGCTATGAGTGCATGTCATTGTTTTGAATCTATTGCTAAACCCATCAAAAGCTGTTTTTACACTAGTTGAATCCTTGATGTTGAATGTTTTCATAGCTGGAAATCAGGTTAAATATGTATGGAGACAGAAGAATGCCCCCATCACAACCTGCTCAATATCTCAGAAGTATAATCAAGTTGTCTTGTTCACGGCAAAGATAAATTGATATTTTTGTCTCTAGGTCTGTTCTTCTGATGATAGTTTGGAGGACTCTGAGAGGAGCAAGAAGCTTTGGGCTGAGGTAGCAACATGAGGATGACTGACCTCTAATATGGGGTTGTAGCAAGGAAGCCAGGCGTGCCTGTTCTTATTAGCTGCTTGATCCTTGGGATTAAATGTTGCCCAGACACTAAAAAATCTAAGGGATTATTCTTTTATATACATCAAGAAGGAGATACAGATTATGGGGCTGTCATGCTTTGAAGAGAGGCCAAGTGGCAGTAAGAAACATATTTAAAACATTTTGGGCTTTCCGTGGAAGCTGGAGTGGTGCTTGGTTCTGCTAGTGTTGGTATGAGGACAAACCTAGAAGATCTGTCCTGGAAAATACACAGTAGCTCATTTGTGACCATCTTAGTGCACCTGATCTAGTATGTAGAATTTGTGATGTCTTGCACCTGGTAGAGTGGGTGGGGAATTTATAGCTGTGCAATGAAAATTGCTGTTTCTGTAAAAACTGAGATAGCTTTGGGTGATGTTTGTTACCAAAAATTTTTGAGTACAACACAGGTATGGAATGGAAAAATTATATTCCACCCCAGGTCAAGTCTTCTCAAAACAAATTAAAAAAATCACCTAATAAAAACTTTAATCTGGACAGACAAAAGTGCACATAGCAAGTTCTATTTTAGCATGTCATATTATCAGAAGAGCAGTTGGGCTTGTGTTCTCCTTTATGACCCATGCTCAAAACAAGGAACAGGAGATATATTAATACACATACACAAAAAGTATGTATGTATACAATGGAAAATTTCACCATAGGACACTCCTGATCTTTGTTCCAAAAATTGCCTTTATTCAAAGAGTGTTCAGTCAAATTCATGGAGGAAAAACCTGTGAAGAACTATTAAACACATTGGTATTACCAATCAATTTCTCAGGAAATCCCTGACATGTGAATTGCTGCAGACTAGGAAGTTATCTCAGGAAAGTATCTCTGTGTTTGTATATACTTTTTTCTCTTAAGCATCCATTTAAATTTTCCTCAGTGCCGTCTTCAGGAATCAATTGGCTTCAGATATAATAAATAAAATGCAGTTGAGCACATGGTATATGCACAAAACCAAACTCAGCTAGCCACTAAATTGTTCTTTTTAGGGAATTTTGATGGTGCATACAATAAAGTGGAAACACTGCTGTCAATTAAAACAAGATATTTTGGTTTCTTGAATGTTCAGAAGTATTTAAAATTTATCAGCAAATTTGAAATTTTTCTCCATTTTTAAATCCTTTTGGAATGTCCCATTCAACATCAAATTTTTTAATTTGCCATACTTTGACCATCTTGGTAATGAAAGGAAATCCAAAATGGTAAAACACCTTGCTATGTAAAAATTTCTTATGTTGAGAATGTTCAGCAGGCTGCTGTATTAGAGTGTAAGGTTGTATTTCCCTTTTCTACTAACTGAGAGATGCTGATTTTCCTAAAGCCTGCCCATCAAACACCTATGAAACAACCACTGTGTGTGTTAAATAGCTTCTTCTTAGATTCCCATTAATTTCTCCCAGGAAATTTATATTCTATGGCTGTTTCCTGTAGATTACTTCAATTAGTGTAAGACTTTTTTGTGAGAGGCAGTTATAATGCTTTGGATCTTTAAGTTATTAACATATCATTCACAGTAATACATGCAAAGTCTTGACAATGATGTAGATTTACTGTCCAAGCAGAATGGGCTAAGTACATATTTTTAGTAAAAGCTCTCATTGTTAAACCAGCTGCTTTAATTGGTCTACAAAACTGAAATTATTTCCCTTTGTTTCTTGTCCTGCAAAATATGGGCATGGAATTAAGACTACGATAACGATGATTGCCATGATGAAAAAAAAAATTACATTGTAAACAACACCCAAGCACTACTTCAAACTGAAAACAAGAATATAAGGAATGACAATCTGTTGGTGTTTTGTAACAAAATGTATTTCCACTTAAGTCACTGAAAACCAACAAAATGCTAAGCGTCATTGCCACAATTTTTAGAAGGTTACAATAATCAGAGAAATCTGGAAAATTCTGGGGTTTAATGCTTCTGTGGAGATGTTTCTAAATACTTAACATTATGTCATTGTAAAAAAATTATAATAATTGCATTTGCAAATTGTTTCATGAATCCTTTTTGAAGACAGTCTGGTTCTCCTTCCAATCCAAATTTGGAAACCAACATCAACAAGAATGTTGATATGAATGCAAACCATTATGTTGATAGACTTACATAATTTGAATATGCATATTCATTTTCTGGCATGCATTTGAAACTATATTTGTGTGTTTTCTAAAAAAATTTACTTACCTGACTACATAAAGTCCTGCCCCATGGCTGCATTTTCCTGTGCCATTCTGATACATACCCGAGATAGTCTGGGATTTTATTACATTATCAGTCATTTTCCCTGTAGGGGACAATGATAATCACCTGTCCCTTATTGGCCTCTCTAGAAGGTGTGAGATATTTGAGGCAAAACTTGCCCTCCTGTGCTGTGTGTTTGTTCAGAGCCCAGGGCAGGGGCCAGGGGAGCATCCAGGGGTTCACACTCTGCAAGTCACTCCTGCGGTGGTGCCAAGGGAAATGGGCACAGTCGTTGGAGAAATGTAGTAAAGAAGGTCATTTCCAAAACTCTGCCGACTTTCTTTGGTGCTTCTGGCAGATGGTCTTTTAGAAACATGGCTATGACAGGGAATAGAGACAGCCTGGAATGCCAGCCCAACCAAGGACTGAGCAGTCACTCTGATCCCTGTCCCTTGTCTGAAGTCAGAGGTCTCCAGCTGCCCATGAGCTGGTGTTGGGAGCAGTGGGTATGTGACACATTGTGTCACTGGTAACTCTATGTGTGGCTTAAATGAAATATTTCCTTCTGTCTTTAATTTACCTGCTCAGTCTCCTTTTAGCATTTTCTTTTTACACCAGTGTCTGTGGAATACAGAAATATCTGTCCTCACTAAAATATGTCTCTAAGGTAGAGCTGGGTACAAACTTTGTTCACCTCATAACCAGTTGCCTCATATCCCTAATTGTTAGGCTGTCCTAAGTAGTAGATAGATTATTTCTTTTCTCTCATTTCTTTGAATAGCTCCTGTTACTTCTAGTGCTTGTCATTAGTGTGACTTATTAATATTTTTAAAGACTTTTTAGTAACTTTCAACTCATCATGCCTTCCCATCAATGCAGTTATTATTTGAATCTTGATATTCATTGTAGCAATCAGAGCAATGTCTTGACATCACTGCACACCTAAAGGAATCAGGACCTTGTATTGTTGCTCAACAATTATTTAGACAAAAATGCTGTCCAAATGACAAAACAAAACAAACAAAACAAAACAACAACAAAAAAAAAGAGTGAAAAAGAAATAAAGCAATGCAGTGCAGTGTGTTAAGGACAGGATGTCAAGGGTTGGCATGGACCTTAAAACTCATCAAGTTCGAAACCCCCTGCCATGGGCAGGCTCATCTTCCTGGTTGCTCAAAGCCCCATCCAACCTGGCCTTGAACACTTCCCGGGATGGGACAGCCACAGCTGCTCTGGGCAACCTGTGCCAGGGCCTCACCACCCTCACAGGAAAGAATTTCTTCATAATATTTAGCCGAAATTTCATATTTTTAATTTCAGACCCATTCCTTCTTGTTCTATCAGTGCCATTCCTGATGAAGCCCCTCTCCACCTTTCCTGTAGGCCCCTTTAGGTACTCCAAGGTTGCTATCAGGTCTCCACACAGTCTCAATATTTATGTTACAGCAAACTGTGTCAGTTTCAGTATATAAATCCCACTTTATTTCTTTAAAATATGGACATTCTCCAGTTGTTCAACATTAGCATTGTACCAGAACATGTAGATTCTTTTCTAAAATCATGTTAATAACTTCTCCTCATAAGTGCTATTTTACTCTATTCAAAATCTTTTAAAAATACAGTTAAGTACACTTTTTCTAAGTACAAGGATGTAAATCAAGGATGTTTGACTCACAGTGCTGAAGGATCCAGAATCACCTGTAATCAGAGATCTCTCTGTTTATCTGGACTTTTATTTTCTATTTTCTGATCTATGTTAGTCAGGTACCCTCTGAAAAAGTAGTATGAATATATAGAGAGCATTACTTTGAAGAATTCAACTAGTCATAAACAAAAACATCCTTTAGCACATTTGGGAAAGGAGGGAATGGAAAATACAGAACTGACTTTTAAGGAAATACCTACTGAAATAATCCATTTATCAGCTCTTTTCCAACTTTTGTGTATAGCTAGTGAACTAGACAATTTACTCTCTCTCTTCTTTGTACTTGGCATATTTTGAACTTTGATAATAGCAAGTTTATTTCCCACTGTACTTAAAACAATTCAGTCCATTGGTTCTGTCCTCCCTATTGGTGGGTCATTTCAGCAGGTCTCTTGGTGTGCATTTTCACTTTGATCATGCCCTTTCCATCCAGTTTAAGGGAATTAGATGGATTCTCAAGGGAGCTCAAGTAACTTTTCAGATTGGTTTTGTTGAGGTAATTCACTCATTGGTGAAAAAATGGAATACCAACCAGGAAATACAGAAGCATCCTCAGATTCCTTTTTCACTGGGATGATCCTTGAAAACAAAGCCTTGCATGATGTAAATCTGTGCAGAATCATAGAGCTAAATGCATAAAGCTAAAGCTCCTCTTCTTTCTGGTAAGAAACAGGCAGCAAGTCAGCTCAGGAAAAAGTGTATTTACTGCAGGCAAAGGTCCTGTGAATTGCTTACTTAATATAAAACAGTGCAAGTGGCCTCCAAGGAAATATTTGAAAGAAAGAGGAGTTTATGTCACAAGTCAGTTTGAAAAAGGTTGATGGGGTTTTGTTTTTATCTTTTTGACCTGATAATCTGAAGCATCAGCAACCTCTTTCCATATGGAAATCTCAGTGTTACAAGTTTCCTCCAGTACCTGTGTTAACTTCTGTTGAGCTAGTTCTACATTTTAAACTTGCAAGAATTCAAACTTTCTTGTTTCCCAGACAAAAACGTGCCTACAGCTTCTATCATTTACCCCCCTTTGTTAGTTGCAATATTCCTTGCTGCATACATAACCTTAATGTTTATTTTTTTCCTACTTAACCCTGATAGGCAGCTTAAGCTATTGTTTATCCTGTGTATTTTTGGCCTGATGCTAGAAATCCTGATAAAATACCACATCTAGAATCTTTAAAAAATAATGAATGAACGTGCCATTCTAGTGGTGGGCTTTCTCACTGTATGTGGATAAAACATTTTAAAGAACTGAAAGGATTTAAACTGATTGCACAGACCACACCTGCATGATAAAAAATAAGCTTTGTGTTTACCTTTATTGAAAGAATTAACATATATTTGGTATTCACTAATATCTATTCCAACTCCTGTTTCTCTGAATGATGAGTCAGTTGCATCCCTTCTGTCCAAATTTGGGGCTCTTGGGACCTTGGAAAATGAAACATTCTTTAAAGGAATAATCATAGAGTCACAGAATGGTTTGGGTTGGAAGAGACCTTAAAAATCATCTCATTCCAACCCCCTGCATGGGCTGGGACACCTTCCACTAGACCAGGCTGCTCAGAGCCCCATCCAACCTGGCCTTGGACACTTCCAGGAATTACCTCAGTTTTGTTGTAAATTCTCTTTTTGTCAACTCTCTGCTTCACAGCAGTGTTTGAAAAAATAGTTCCATTTGTGTGGTAGCCTCAGATGTATTCAGTGACTGTTTATTACAGCAACACACAACAGACATCTGTTAGGAGGGAGAAATCAGTGCATTTTGCTAAATTAGCTTTTGGATTTGCTGGGCCCAATGAGACAGGAAGCTTTAGTATCACTTGTGAGAATGCTGGGAAGTGCTGTTTAGAAAAACAAGCCCATTTTGTCAGTTGTTACATGGCTGTATGTAATCATTATAGCAGCACCTAAATGCATTAATGACTTTCACAGATGAGTTTATTTCTTTGATTTTATTACAAAGATAATGCAACCTGTTAACTGTTCCCTGGTGAGTTGTTCCATTCAGTGAGGAGTTTTGGAGATAACACCAGATATTGCTGTCTTCTATTAGAGGAAGACTGCTATTTTTGCTTGTGCCTCTTGTTTGTCTTGTTTGTCTCTTTATTTATTTTGTGTTTTTATTGTTATGTTATAACTGTTATGAACAATTGGTGAATAAGAGCCAGCCTTTAACAGTGCTAGAACTATGTCTCCATGTCGTTTTTGATGGTCTTCTATGAAAATACATTGTGTCTAGCTTTTGTATTTAAAGTTACAGTATATTGAAAAAGGATACTTGAAATAATATTTTTTGTGTGTATGTGTTTATAATATTTATGTTCTTTAATAGTATTTAAGGAAAGCACAAGTGAAGGAACATCTGAAGACAGCAAATTTGCTAAAAGTACTAATTCTGTTTGGCAATGTAGAAAGAATGTATGTTGTTAGGTGAATTACAGTCAATAGTTCTGTGATTTGTTGGTTTGTTTTTTTATTTAGTGAAAATAGACTAGGATTAAACAGTTTAAACTTGATTTATGCCAAGAGACCAGGTACAAGTGGAAAGTAAATGAACACCTGCATTGGTTTTGTACAAAAACCCAATCAGACTCATGTTTGACATGCACACTCTGTATGAGTATTAAGTAATGCTAAGAATTCTTAGTTCTCATTTCCTGATTTGCTCAGTAGTACAACACACTGTCTTGATCTGTTTTCTGTGAACATAGAGCTTGAAACCTTTCACACAAGCATTTTCCTGGGCTACGTTGGCCTAGAAAAGAAAGAATCCTAAAAAATCTTAAGAACATTTGAAAAGTCTTCCAGTGTGAGAGAAAACACTGTATTTATAGAGAACTTGCTGAAAAACCTAAAAAACCCCAAACTATGATGAGCTGCAAAAATTAGTTGAAAAAATACTTGGAGAAAATAAGGAAAAAAAAAGCCAGGGCAATGCCTGTGTGTGCTTTGCTCAACCTTTCCCTTCCAAAAAGAAAGAAACAATCAAAAATTCTATGCAAAAAGTTTTTAAACTTTTAAAGAAAAAATTTGGCCCAAATTAAAATATTTGGGTGTTTTTTTATAAATTTCAGATAGCAAGGTAAAGAGAATCTTTACTAGAAACACATTTTAATTAATTAATTGACATGTTTCTTCTTTCAGCTTTTTTATTGAATCAGAAATTTAATGTATTTTGTTCAATTCTGTTCTGTGGAGGCTAAAATGTGAAGGGAATTCTAGCACCTATCAGAAACCATTGTATCAGATAGGAGATATATCACCATATATTTTTATGACTAGTAATTCAGTAATGAAAAAGATATATTCCTTCAGAAAGAGCAGAAAGTATTTCTCTTATGGCACTGTGCAGGATTTCAGATGAAACACAAATAAGTGTGATGGGTAAATGAACTCAGAAAGACTGGGAAAAGTGGCTGAGCTCATGTAATCCTTTGTGTAGTCTCAGACAGTGTGTGTGTGGGTGCACATCTAATGTTTTTGGGGAGTGGTTGTTAAGTTTTAATGCTCTTAGGAAGGTGGACCAAGGAATAGCAGAACTCCTGTGCAGGAAGCAGGTTCATTTGTGAGGACTAAACCACTGTAATGAAACAGTTGGACTCCCAGGCCTCTTCTATACACAGGTCTGTCACAGGTAGACTTGTGGATTAAAATTAAGGATTTCTGCATGTGGAAGTAGTGTCATTTTATGTAAGAACTTTGACTTCCTTGTTCTGTCCGTTCTACTGGGAAAACCCAGTGTTCACACTTACATTGAATCCCTTTTGGAAAGTTCAACATAACTGTAAAGCAGCTTCTGGCTAGTGAAAACAAGTCCTGGTTGTCATGTAAGAGAGCGAAATACGTTGAGGTCAAAAGGCAAATTCAACTTCCTGCAGCAAAGCTTTTTTGATCTGATGACTGTTCAGGATATGAGCACAGCTTTCCCTTGAAGTGAATGTTGAAACAAGAGATGTCTTCTAGCCAAAAATATCCACAGAACCTTCACCAATATGCTTTTATTTTGTGACTTTGTTTTGTGGTTTGGTTGTATTTGAAATCTTCTGTGAATCTAACATTTCTATGTTGTACAGCAAAAAAAAGGAATGGGGAAAATTAAATGAAGAAAGGTGATTTGATAGGAAAATGATTACTAAGTAACATAGAAAAAGGGTTTGGGAAGAGATAAAAAGACAAATTTCCACCAGAAAGCAGAGCTACTAGCAAAGAAATAATGTCAGAGTTGGAAATAGTAAAATTATTAATTTACATTGTTTTAGAAGTTGTTTCCATAGATTTTATCATAAACTCTCCTAATGCACTCTGATTCTGCTGTTTTCACTACAGTCTCTGGCTCTAATTAAAGCAAGGACATTTGATTTTGGAACGTGATTGTTACCTTGGAGCTGTTCTTCTGGACTCTGTTAATGGTTTGTCAAAACCTTCTTTATGCTGCATTTTGCAAGAAGTCTTGTGGGAAACTGTTCCTTGTTACGGGATTTTGGCATCTGTTCTTCATACTCAGGAGCAAAAAGTGCTGAGACCATGAAAGGAAGCTGGCAGTCAGGGTAGGTAGATGGGAGGGAGACATGTTTTTCTCATACAGAGAATATCCCTCTTTTCCTCTGAGTGCAACATGCAGACATTGCTGGCAGGAAAATGGATGTTTCAGCAAAGCACCTAAGGGCTCTCTGTCTCTGGGGGCACAAAATTACCTTCTTATGTTCTACAGGTGGTTCCTCCATCAGTGTCAGGCAATGTAGTTTAGTGAGCAAACCTGGTAACTTTGAGCTGTCTCTGCTACTACTACTACACTGACTCAAAAATACTCATGTTTCACAAAATGTTAGAGTAAAACTAATTGTTATTTTTAATTTTTTTAAAGGTTAATTTGCAGAGCTTTTTGTTTTGTGGTAGAGGATCATGCCTTGGAAAGACTTCTCTTTCTCCTTTTGTTTTTTGCTCTTAAGAAGAGAGGAAGAGGCAGGGAGATGAAGTGGTGGCTTCAGACCAAAAATGCTATTAGCTTATCCTTCCTCCTCAAGAGAAGTGCCTGCATAAGTACTATTTATTTTCCAATGTAGAAATCAGGGAACGATTTTTTTCTTTTTTCTTTTTTTTTTTTTTTTTTTTTTTTTTTTTTTTTTTTTTGTGAATCCGACCACTACAGACTGTGACTTTCTTGGCTGGGTCCAAAGTTGGGTTTAATTACTTTTATACTTTTTAAATTACTGATTTCACTTTTATTTGTTGTATTTATTAAAGAAAGAAAGAAAGGCTACATGATCATAGCAGACAGAAGAGATTAAACCCCTAGTATCAATTCAGTGAAACAATGCACATATTGTTACTAAAACTGTTTCTTTTCTCCTCTTTGATTTGCTGTACTCAATTAATTAAAATGTACAGGCAATAAAAATCTCCAATTTTTATTATTAAGCTTTGTAAGTTAGAGCCTTGCTCTACCACTGTCTCACTTTGAACAGTCCCTTTACACAAGTAATTGTACTCTTGCACTGATTGGGATTACTTACATGGCAAGAAAGGACTCAGGCAAGGAGGATGTTTGATTCCAGACTTGAATAATGAGATGAGATGCTTTGAAAATGTTTAAGTAGGTGGGTAGTGTGGCAGTTTTTACAGATGTGTCATGCAGAAGTTAAAGCACTCATTATTTGAAAAGCAAAAGAGAAGTGCCTTCACTTTGGAAGAGCAACCCATTCCTAAATGCTTCCAGCATTGCTCTCACTCTGTTCTGAAGTGGGAATCCAGCTGATGATCACTGAAATCAAATAATATGGCTTTCTCTTCCCATTCATAGCAAGTAGAATACATTATGGAAAACCTTTTAAGGCAGTTGTATTCATCTGTTACATTTTTGGGAAATGGAGCATTCTCCATCTTCCATCCTTTCTCCTGTGTGCCCGTAGGCAGACTTGCCATTTCACTGACTCCACCTGCCTCATGCTTCCCTTATCCATTCAAGTTTAACTGACTGCTGGAAAACTTTCACTGCTAATGGTGGCTATTGAGAAGTGTGATGGACTGATAATTAGAGTTGTGTGGGCAATATTCCCTTTTAAATCTAAGGCAGATTTGCTTAAAATTTAGCCATCTTCTGTCAAGCTTGTTAGTTGTGTAAGGCTTTGATTTAGGCTCTGGCAGAGATGGCTGAGTGTTTTCAGTTTGCTTTGGTTTCTTTGAGAACCCTTGGCAGAATTCTTTGTTTCTTGGATTTTTCATAGCACCCTCTTTCTAAAAACACCATAGTAGATCTTGAATTATGTGCTGAGATTATCGTCCTTTCTAGCTCTGAATTTAATTTGCAAAGTGATAAAAATTATAAAAATACAGATCTTTATTGTTAAAACTTGATAGTAATGTAGAAATCTCTCCCAGAGCTGTGGCATTTTCAGTTCAATCTATGGGGCTAATATTACTGGTTTTGCTAGGCATCCTTATGGGAAAAGAAATCCAACTTTATGTGTAAGTCTGGTGATAGAATGACTTAAACACATGCTGGAAAGGGCTATAACTTGTATGTCTGGAGGTATTCCCCTCAAGGTTCAGGCTGCCTATAGCTATCCTTACTATTATATACCCTACTCCTCTTAGGATTCCCATTTTTTCTGAAGGTACAAAATAAGGTTAATTTATAGTCTTTCCATTTATGCATATCATGAAGTTTTGCAAATGAAATGACACAAAGTGTGATAGGTCCTCTGAAGAGCACTGCATTTATGAAAAATGGTTTAAAGATGACTTCTTTAATTATATATGCAAGTAATATGCATTGGAAGAACTGGCATCAAGTCCCTGGCTGCATTTGAAGTAGCTTCTTCTATAATCTCCTAAAAAATAAGTAAGTAAAATGGATTTAAAATTGCATTAGGGCTTACAGTTCCTAGCAGTCCCCTTTTTAAAAGAAACAGGCCTATTATATGTTTTTTCTTGGAAGACATAAGCAGACTATAACAACTATACTGTTAACACTTCCAAAACTGTTATTATATTAAAAAAAAAAAGTGAACTAAAGAATGACCACATGCAATTTATTTTTACAAGGGGACTGTGTGTGGTCCACTAAGAAATAATAATATGAAAAATAAAAAATGTTCTAATAGTCAGCTTGGGTCTACTGGAGGTGCTGGCACATATTAATCTTTCTGCCTAAGAGGTTGTTAGTAAGAGAAATTAAGAGAAATTAATCTACTATGATTTTTTTCTCAGTGTTATGAAGGGTTTTGTATGTAGGAATGTGTGCATTTATCACATAGTTCCATGACAATTCCCTTTTGAATACTCAAACCATTTCAATAAACTGAATCTTTACATTCTAAAGCATTCCTTAATTGCAATCACTGGGCCTCTTACTTCCCAAACTTTCAGGTCAGGAGCCACAAGCCTTTTATCTAGAGGCTCTGGAGCCTCTAGCTGTGTGCTGCTCTAGAACCAAGATACTTTCCCTTCCCAATAACTTGGGTAACCCTTTTCTGGGCTTACAGGACAGTCTTGGTTTGAAGTACCACATGTGACTGAACCATAAACTATCAGACATTCAATCTTTGTTCCAAACAAAATCTCACTTTTATTTCAAACAATGTAAGAGATAAATTAGTGTATTTCCACACCTTGTTCCATCAAACCTCATCAGAAAAAGCCAGAATTGATTATGGCACCAAGAAGTCTTCCTTTCTCTTTATCAGTGTCTTCTAGAATTTGATTTCTCCAGTCATGTTTCTCTTTCTTTCCTTTAAAAGAAAAGGAAACCATCACCTCACTTTATAAATTCTAGTTATTTTTGTTAGATGACCTTCTGACTGGTCTTACCAGATGATTAAAAAAATACCTAATTATCTAAAGTATGGCTAACTACCATTTACATGTTGCAATTTTGTTTTAGTGCAACAAAAATTGCAAAGATGCTACTATTCCTCTTATCCCAAAGGATGTTCAATAAATTATTCACAGAAGCTTTTGTCCAAACAGTATTAATGAAGATTTACTTTTCCCTCTCTTTAGTTTTCTCTCATTTATCCCGCAGATGAAAATTTTCTCTTATTTTGATACAGTGTTCATAAAGACAACACAGAAGACAAATATGTTTCATTCTAAAAGGAGTTTTCAGGGGCAGGTACACAGAACTGATGTGATCAGAGAAGTCAAGCTGTCCATAAGGAAACCTGTAGGAATATGCAGGAATACTTCAATGGCCTGTGTGGATGAACAAGAAGGTCCTGGACAAACTCAAACACAAAAATGGAACACTGCAGAGAGTGGAAGCAGGGACAGGTAGCCTGGGAGAACCACAGATAAATTTTCTGAGCCACCAGGGGTCAGGTTAGGAAAGCTAAAGCCTTGATAGAATTAAATCTGGTCAGGGACATCAAGGACAAGAAGAAAAGCTTGTAAACTCTTACAAACTTCTATAGTCCAAAGGTTTAAGCTGTGACAAGCTCCACTTGTGTTTGGATTTGTTTCTTTACCACTGCATTAGAAGCTCTTCTTAACACGGGTGTCTTACCACAGTGAGGCTGCACTGGTGCAAACTGGTATGCCCAGACTGTGAGGGCACACCCAGACACACAGCAGTGGTGGGAGATTCTCTCCTGAAAGTGCAGACTGTGGAGCAGAGGCCACATCTAATGAACAAAGAACAACCTCTCCTCCTCCTAGGTCAGGGGCTAGGGAAGATGCAGCCTTGTAGCTTCAGCTTTTTTGGTACAATGTAATAAGATTTTACAAACCTTATCTCTTATGACATTGCAGGTACTATTAAAATAATTTCCATAAAATATATCAACCAAACCGTGTTTTGAAATAACAAATTACATGGATCAAATTAAAGGAATTAGTACAGAATAGGGCTGGCTGCCAATGAGTGTCCTCTGGCTTCTCTACATCTCATTTTGAGATGTAAATTGGAGTGTTTTTGTGGCAGTCCAGCCTTCCAACACGTACATCTCAACAGGTCACTTTCCTGATTAACCTTCATTTGCTCAAGAGGAAGGCTCCAGCACTGGCCACCACTCAAACAGAATATTTCATATACTGGTAGTAGAAGAAATAACTATTAAATCTCTTCCCATAGTGATCATCAATCTGTATCCTCGATTACTCTTGAATTAGAACAATTACCCTTTTTATGTATTACACCAATTGAGACAAGAACTCAAAGAATAATGCCCAATAAAGTCAGAAAGCTCCCAACACAATAAATCTGCCCTTGAGATTATTTTGGTTTTATTATCAAGTTGCATGGGTTTCAAGGCATGACTGCTGTCACAGTGCCAGCTAGAAAAATGAAGACTATCTTGGTATGTCCTAGACAGTTACATTTGTGTGATAATGTGTGTGTTGTTGGGTAATCGGCCATATATATTGGACTTTAGTATTTTTATAAATTCATTTTTTCATAATTTCATCGTGTCTGTGTTCCTCAAACTAAAGAGTAGCTTTCCCAGTAGACCCAGAGCTGAGGATGCTCGTGATTTCCATACTAGCCATGCACCATGATAGCACTGCTGTTCTTCTGCTTCTACATTTCTATTTATGCACTTGTTTTTGGCAGATCTTGAGCCTTGACAGCAATTGCTCCACCACTTTTCATTTGGATCTGCCTGCCACTTTGTTCTTATTTCAATAGTGGTTTCTACTTCACTCAGCAACTATGCATGTGCCCTTCCCAAATTAATGGGTTGGAAAGGGCTTTCCATCAACGATTTATTTTCCAGTTGCAACAATCCTGAAATCTGGAGGGGTGAAATTGCATTTTCACATAGTCTAGAAAGTTGCTAGAGACTGAAAAACTTTGCTCAGCATTCTCTTTAAAGCATATTTCTCTGTGATTGCTTCAGTCTTCCCCTGCTCACTGTGATAGGTTGCTTAACTCCATGTTGCTTATTGAGCATTCTGCCACTTGTAATTTCTAGTTCTAAACACTATAAAAACAAACTTAATGCTCTTGGACATAGCTGCTTTTGCTCGTGCCTACACATGATACTGTGAGTAACAAGTTATTCGTATTCTTAACTTCACAAGTAAAATTTTTACCTCATCTAAAGAATACATGCTTAAATACTAATACTTCAAGATTCAGTAAAAATAGCAACAGCTACCAGTTGTCATTGCTAATGTACGTGTATTTCTTTTAGTTTCCCTTCCTATATATCATTTATTTAGTATTCCCCACAAAGATGATGAAAGCCAGCATTTTATTTTTTGTTTCAGTGCCCACAAGTGAGCTTGCAGTGTGTCAGACAATTTGCTTCATGCTAAGGTAGTCAGAAGCAGGAAATTAAAGCATGTAATTCTGTTTGGTTTTAGAATAAAAAGTCAAATTGTGTTTATGTGCAAAGAAATCAAGATCACTTCTAAATAAATGGAATATTTCCTTTCAGATATTTCTAAACAGAAATGAACCTGCAAGTGTATGATAGGGGGTATCAGCTTACTCAGGACTTCTAAAGGCAGTGGTGCCCCTCAGTCCTGCTGGACTGGCTGGGTCCTGGTTTCAGATATCTGTGGAGCACAGTTAAACTGGACAGCTTTGGCATTCCACTACTATTGTGTTTAAACTCCTGAAAGTACACAACAAATTTCTGCAATCTGCTGGCAGGGAGGTGATTTTCAACTTTTCTACTTCATGTCCATATTAATAAAGGGAATAGGATTGGGTTGTTATTTTTAGTTCAGGCATGCAATTGTCTGTGGTGTTTAATTGTTTGTGTGCTCCCTGACACAGTTTTGGCCTGTGGCTCAATCTGTCCTAAGCAATAGCACAAGCCAAGTAATATAATATGGCAGTATGGATATGCATCCTATTTTTAGTGACCAGAATTTACAGTACAGTTGTGAGGCTAGCCATTCTGTTCTCTGGAGCTCAGGCTTTCCCATTAAGACAATGCAATGTTTCCATTGGTTTTTCAGTACCCCTCTCATGGAGCTAACAGGCTGGACTTGAGCTGCCTTCCAGGCTTCTTGATCCACAGCACAGAGCCTCAAACCCAAGGAGGTGGTTTGCATAGGAGCCTTCCAGGGAATTGTTAGAAATCACCTTGCATTTTCCTCAGAAGTCTGCTTAAATTCATGGTGTTTTGGTGGGATTTTTGATTTTTTTTGTTTGTTTTCATTTAAGCTACTTTGCTTTTTTTTTTTCTTTAATTTTTTAAAGGAATTTCTGTTTCCTTTTGCAATTCCAAACAGCAACATTACTCATCTCATGACAGTCCTGCTGAGAGTGAGATGTTGAAGTATTATCTTCAGGTTATTGATTTTTGAATAGAGAGTGCCAGCAAGCAAAGCACCTTCACGGAAATAGAATTTTCATGTTGTAGATCTGAGACCACCAGCTATCTTACCTACACATGGGAAAGTCTATTTGCTGCTAGAAAATAATTTCTGCCATTTTATAGACAACATCATGTGAGTAAGAAAAGGCAATAGAACGAATTAGGCTTTGTTCTACATTATGGAGATAAATCCATCTCCAGCACCGAATCTCAGTTTATTTAGGCTCTCCCAATAGTATTGCCATAGGACTGTAGTTGGTATTGTAACTGAAATGGATGTTTTTTTCTGAAAGGACAGAAGACCTGAGTCAGTCTGTTTTCCAGAAAAAGTATATGAATTTTACAGCCAAGTATCTCAGCAAAACAGTGGGGAAAAAGAAAAACATCCACCCCTCTTCTATGATCAACTCCCCAAGAGGACAGGATAAGAATATCAGCATATACTAAACGTCATTTAAAAAAAGAAGAGCAAACAAAACCCTCAAATCCACAAAGCATTTAAAACATCAAGGTTTAAAGCTTAAGTCACAGCTTAAATAAATGTTAGACTCTCAGAGATGCTGACCACCCACAGTTCCTAAAAGTTTTTAATCAGCAGTTTGACTCAGAAATGAAGTCATTTCCACTTGATTTTAAAGTTTAAGCAGTACACCTTTAAATGTGGTATGAGAAACTTTATTCAAGTTCTCAGATTTTTATGTTTCCTTAATATGATGAGAATTTATACCTAGATGTTGATTATGTGCAGTAACCTGTTCAAAAGTCACCTGTAAGGTATTTACGTTACACATGAATGTTATACCATTAAAGTAATGTTTTAAGTTCCAGAAACTTCATCAATAAAGGCTGAACATCGTGAACATGCATGACTTTGCCAGCAGTAAACAAAGTCCTTTGCTTTGGAACTATACCTTAGATGTGTAAGTAATGCTAAAAATAATGTGTAAAGAAAATTTTCTTCTTTTTCTTGACATGGATGCCAACCTGCCAAGGTTTAACCATGGAGAGTTTTATTCTCACAGCTGCCTATGTAAGAAAATTATAAATTTGTATATAATGTATAATTTTATACATTATAAAATACATAAAATTAGGACCAGTTTAATGTGCCATTTAAACTTGTGTATTAAGAGCAAAACTGAGCCCAGGAAACCTCATGTTTATGTTAGGTAAGAGAACTGAAAGGAATTTGGGGTTTTTGGTGCCCAAACCAAGCTGTCACAGGAAATAAGATGGCAAATTTGTTATAAATGGATTTGCATTGACTTTAATTATATTAGAATGGGACCCATTGTATTCTTTGCTTGCTTCTCATTACAGAAGTTGCCTTCCAACTCATGTGACTGTATTGACAGTGCTTTTAGCCAACTTTTGATTGAAACTTTGCACTGAAACACACAGTAAGTGCTCAAATTCAGGTTCCCCTCTTGACAGGACCATGCTGAGCAGATGGGCATGGAACTTTTTTTCCATATTGCACCTACGTTCATGCAGCATTGGGTAGTTTGTCCTGGATGCACAGTCCAAGCACAAACAGTGATGACTTGTGCACGGCAGCAGGGTCTCTAAGTTCAGCTGGTATGTCTGTATTAGATTTACCTCTAAGCTTTCATTCTACTTCTGTTT
>WBNO01008488.1:0-51680 GCA_013400575.1 Peucedramus taeniatus | reverse complement strand
TTTTGATTGGTTGGGATTTTTTTTTTTTTTTTTAGGGGAGGGGTTTTGGTTTTTTTTTAATGAAGTAACATTTTGCTAGCAGTTAATTGACTCTGATTTGGACAGCTTTCAATTACAATTTTTTGACATTGTTCTGTTGTTTTCTCCATAACTCCTTACAATTAACATAAAGACTAATCTACAGACATTGTCTTGGGATATACTTCTACAGTGTTTTCTAGGAGAGATGTCTCAGTCAGCAACTATTGACCATGTTGGGAAGGGGAGCTACTTAAATTAGATTCTCAAAGATCCAGTGGAGGAAAAAAATCAAAACCCTTGCAGATTTTTAAGGCTGACAAATTATTTCTGCCATGTTTTCTTTCCTGCTGCAGTTACACTCCTCATACCTTTGTATGAGTCTTTTTTTCAAATCAGAGACAATCTCTTGATGTATAGAACTGTTTCTCCCTAACCCCATCACTTCACTTTTTTACTAGCAAGGGAGCATTATGCTTTTCACTTTAACTTGATTCTGTTCTTTTCAAAGAATGTTTTCCTTTGTTATTTTGAAGTTCTATAAAAGTTTTTCTCTAAAACAAATTAGATCCACTATAACTTTAAAGTGCACTTTTTGCACTTGACTTTGAAATTCAGAGTAAAACCAATATTTTGAGCTCTGTTTATATATGTCATGACATCCTAACACTGGTTCTGAGAAAATGTTTAACTATATAACCAATCAGAGATGGCTTTGAGCCCTCTTAAACATTGACTTCCATTCATAGCAACCTTGTGCACTTTTGGAACTTGTCAATCTCCAGAGAAAGAAATAGATCCCACAAATTACTGTGAATTGCTTTTCCAGATGTGTTTCTACTTGAACTTGCTCACTTTATTGAATGTAAACTTGCTCTCCTTGTCAATTCAATTTCTTTAGTAGTCTTCTTTTGGCTCATCTTTCTCTGGTTACATTTTAAGTATCTTGTGTGGGTAACACTTCCTCAGAGTCTTTTCCAGACTGTGGGACTTGCATTTCAGATTTAGCAAATAGATATCTAGTTTATCCTCCTCCTTCTAGGTGTTTGTTTTTTTTTTTTTTTTAATTTTCTTTCCTCTTCTCTTTTAGGGGCCAGAGAAGTAGCTAATGTGCTGCAGAAGATTCTGCCTTGACTATTTTACTTTGAAAACAGTTTGACTGTTTGACTCTTAAGGACTTGTCTGTACATCTTTAGGTCTGTGGATGGATAGTTGTGTAGAATTCATCCCACTTTGGAAGAAGAGGGAGTAACAGTAAAATTACCTAAAACTTCATTAGATTATTTTTTATTACAAATAAATAAAATTATGCATTTCTGTTTACTTCATTTGAATTAATGTATTGATAAAAAACCTAAATTGTATTATGGTACAAATGCATGAATTGAATTCAGGATTGTAAAAGGACATTGCTCAAGTTGCAGGTTGGTACTTGTTTCATCCAATAAGTCTGAAAATTAATCAAACCTCAGAAACTGAAAAAACTTGTTCTGTGAATTAAGAGAAGAATATAAAAGGGACTGTCCACAAGATCATTGCAGCTGATGATAATGTTATGCTAGTTGTATAATAATATAGTATGGCTTGAAAGGGACCTCCTGAGGTCAGTTAGTCTAACTATCTGCTCAAAGCAGGGTTAAATCCTATTTTTTTTCTTTAAATTTCAACAAAAGTTCTAGACAATAGCAGAATCTTTCTACGAAAATAATTTCTAACAGATTCCAAAAGATTACTGACAATGTTTTGTCAGTTCAAGGTTAGAATGAAAAGTTTCAAATATGACCCATTTCTTTTGTAATAAAGGGATTCAAAACAATTTCATAGATTTGTGGGGCTTCTGAACACAATCCATTGTCAGAGTGGAAGCTGCCATTCATCTCCTGGTAATGGGTGCCACTAAATAAGGTCCACACTTTCAGATGTTGTTTTATTTTTGTGTGTTTTATATGCTGTCAGGGAGGGGAGGGTATTGTAGAAATAGGAAAGGTGGAACAACCAGAGTTGAGTACTGTCTTTATCTACACTGAGTAGTGCTTTTCTCTTCTCTAAACCCAGACTTACTCAAGAAGAATTATGGCTAAGACAAGGCTTTTACACAGATATCTGGGCATGCCTGTGTAGTCTTTACAGATTGCTTTAAAGATTAATGATAAAAATGTTTGGAGAACCCCTGGAACAGCTTGCCTAGAGAGGTTGTGAATGTCTCATCCCAGGAAAAATTCAAGGTCAGGTTGGGTGAGGCACTGAGCAACCTGGTTTAGTTGAAGATGCTCAGTGCAGGTTGGACTAAAGGACCTTTAGTCCAACCTTCCAACCCAAACCATTCTACAATTCTTTGGTTTGATTTCGATCCAACATAGAACTTAGGTTTTCTTGTTCTCAAGTGCTCTAGTTGTCCCAGGAAAAAATAGAGTTTCTAACTGCTTAGGACAAACTAGGTCTCAAAACCACTCCCCCATGTAGGGTGGAGAGCTGATTCTTGTAGGGTTTAAAGCTGGCTTCATGAGACCTGGAAGAGGAGAATCATATCTGTACCCAGCAGTCCTAATAAAAAATGATTGGCCTATTTCTGACTGTACATGAAGTAACTTATGCCATCATGCACTTATTAATAGGTATAGGGTGTCTCATATCCTCCTTTCAAAATTATCAACATTTAGTTTATCAAAATTATACAAGTGTGTCTGAATAAATCCTTTTCCACTGGTAGTAATCTGAACTTGTTCTCTCACATTCTTGATTTCAGTGTAATCAACAAAAAGTTTATTTATCTTACTTTTGGTATTCACCCACTAGTTCAATTCAAAAGGAAGATCAGCTTGAAATACCTCTTGAAGCTTTAACTCTTCAGGATTCACTGAGTTCTTTTTAAGTTTAGTTTTTAATTTTATTTACTTGTTTGTTTGTTTATTTTACAAAGGCTCTGCAGGGTGTCAAGGACAAATAGAAAAGCAATGAGCTTTTTAAGATACTGTCTAGATGGATTTTAGAGAAACATACATATTTATGTACAACCAGTGCAGTTCAAGGCCAGCAGTTCTTATTCGGTCAAGTCCATTATGACTTCTGGGTTTGATTCCTGAACTTTTGCCTGAACTGTCTCTTCAGGCAAAAGATCTTTGATTTGTCAGGTAAAGCCAGTAGGCAGAAGATAAAAAAACCCCATTCATCAAATTCATCCAAGGTTACTGGTAGTTGTGAGATTCTGAAATATCTTTTCCTTTCAGTACATGGCTTATTTTTAATTAAATTGGCAAGACTTCAATTATCTTAAGTAACTAAATACATTATGTATTCATTTAGAGACCCTATATTGAGTCTTAGTGCAAGTTGCACTTATTTTGACAAATTTTAGGCAGAAAATTTCTCAGGGGAGTCCTGCTTTCTGTCATTCAAAAAGCTTTTATAATCATTTAGTCCAAAATGGTGATGTAGGCCGAAGTTTGAATCCCTGGCATATTGCTATAATGCTGCATTAGCTTAATCCTTCATTTTCTTGTCAATTAAGGACTTATCTTTATTCACAGATTCACTTATCTGTTATTCTTAGAGTATTTTAATGCTAGTAGTTAAAATCCCTTTGTTTATGGCAATAAGGCACCATTCAGTTTGTGAACTTTATAAAACCAACCTCTGCCAATTTTGCTGTTTGAGAATTGCTGTAAAGAAGTGTTCCCACAGTAATTACTTATTCCAGAGATGTTCACTAAAGAATGAAGTAAGGCAAAAGTGTATAAAACAATTGTGCACCAAGGCAAGTTTTACCCAGCATCTTCCCAGCAACTACAGGGCATTAAAACAAAAGAACCCCCCCCCACAAAAAAAAACCAAACCAAAAAAAAAAAAACAAAAACAAANAAAAAAAAAAAAATCTTTGCAAAACAGTACACAGAAATCTGTTGTCTTTAATGCAGTTGCATATAGTGACTTTACAAATATTGGCAATTACTTAAGGTATTCACATTTAAATTAGATCTGGCCAAAAGGTTGGCAAAAAGTGAGGGAGGAGGAGCAGGGGGGGTTGGCAACAGCTTTTCAATGTGGGGCTCAGCTGCCCATCATTACTCACTTTCAATAGTTTGGGTCATGGCTAGTGTCACTCATTTTAATATGTACTTAGTGACATTGAAGTAGGAATGGCCAGGCTGAGATAAAGAAATATGCAATAAACAAAAATTGTCACAAAATATTTTCAGTTGAATATTTCTTATGGCACATGAGTTGTTCTTTTTTTTAAAACTTGGTTGCATTTGAAAACATATTTTAAGTGTGGGGTAGGAAGGAAGAGAGAGTACTATTAATATTCAATGGCAATTGTGGAAAAGTGCCATGAGTTTGGACTTGGAGCATTTAATTTCAGCAGTACTGGCAGAATGCATTTAGACCAGCAAACTGTTGTTGAAAGCTTTGTGAAAACTTTAATGAGGCCAGGAGTTTACCCATGGCAACTGCCCCAGTCACTTCAAGCATCACTTCTGAGAAACAACTAGCAAATCTGGAAGCTTTTATTTTTGTGCTACTTGAGCAGATCTAATCAACTAAAAACATAAAAAAGTATTTTACCTCAAAATGGAGTGAATTCTGCCTTGGAGACTCTCAGTGTAAATGCATCATCTTTAGTATAACATAGGAAAGAAAGAAAGAAAAGAAAACAAGTCTGTTAAGTTCTATTCACATCTGATTTTTAGTATTAATAAAGAGGTAGATGTGTTCTGCTTCTCAGACTTCAGGGGCCATATTTCTTCACAGGTAATAAGGAGCTTGTCTTACAAACTCTTAAGTGATTCTATTTTCTTGCTCTTATCTAAGTGAAGAAGAAAATAAAAAAAGGAAAAGTGTGGCTGTTCTCGTGACTTTGTTCATCTGAAGAAGTTGATGAAGATTTCTCCTGATAAGCTGCAACACTATTAGGGTGCTCCTTATCTTTTCTTTCATTATTACTCCTTCAGGGATAGAGCTAGAATAATTGACTAAATAGAACAAAACTGCTTTGCAATTAGACAAATCCTGAAGCTTTGCAAGAAAGTATTCAAAGATCCCTTTTCAACAGTAATTTTCCTCAGGGAAAATCTTTGCATACTAGTTTTAAAGACCAAGCTTAAGAGATGTCTTCTACTTTTCAAAACATTTCATAGCAGGATAGTAACTGGACTTTAACCTAGAAAACTGGGTTCTCTCATTATTGGTTTTTGCCTAGGATGAACCATTATTCTGTCATTCACTTTTTTGCCTACAGCTTAATGGCAGAGGACAACCTGGTGCTACATTTTCTGCAAGATGGGAATTGTCAGCAGAAAGATCATGTTTTAAAACTGATTCCTTCTGTCTGACTTTCAAGTATGCTGCTTGAGACTAAATTAGCCTCCTTTTTGAGAGTGTCTGGTTTTGAGAGCTGTTATATACCTGTCATACCAGACAGACAGACAGACATTCTGTTTTTGTTGTGAACCAGAGTGATCTCTAACCAACAGAGATTACTGAGAAAATGTATGGCTGCTGGTTCCAAGTGACCTGTATACTAAACCCTGAGCCCTGTGCTCATCTTCCTGGTGAACCCTGACTCCAGCCCTGCATTCCTCCCATGTTATTTAAAAATGACATTTGCCTGCCAGAAGCACAGCATGAGCAATAGCTGTAAAATGTTGCCTAAGGATGAAAATAATACAGAGAGTTTCACAATTAGGTTAACTTTTCTCTTGCAAGGAAAATATTTTGCAGTTCATGTGCTTGAAAACAAGCACTGTCTATTACCATTGCCCTTGCCTTTTAATAATTATTTTAAACTATTTTTAGTAAAACTTGGGTTCACGTGAATTGTCCTTCTATTTTAATTATTATATGTATACTGCTTCACAGGTTTTAATTCCTGGCTCATTTTGGAAGGCACTAACATACACTTGTTTTACATTAGATAGCATCAGTACAGCATAAAAACAGGTGATCTCGTGCATATGTAGCTACTTCATTTTGCAGTATTTTCTATGCCATTCCTTCTGTGGAACACTATATTAAATGCTATTCTGGTAATGAAAGTGGAGATTGTAAACTATAATTTCCTCAGCCACGTCATGCTTCAGATTCCATTAAATGATCCCTGTCTTATCTTTTAAATGATCAGCACAGCAAATACTTAACTCTAAACTTCTGGATAATTCAGTTGTCATAAGCAATCATTTATAAGCTGATTCTTCTCCAGTCTGTGGAGCAGTGAATCCAGCTGGGCCCTGCTATTAAGCTCTATGCAGTAATCCAAATGATAGTACAGGAGACAACCTGAGCAGAACTTGATAAGTTAATGCACTTGCTAAGTGCATCTTTCCTCGCTGTATTGAAGGTGGTTTTTATTCCTTTATTGAATGATGAGTGGTCAGCAGAAACAAGTTGCCAGTTAATGAAATTTGCTTTTGACAAGGTAAAGGGTGCGTGTCCTAAGAATCTGTATTGATTGCCAGTTAGATCACCCAAGAATTTGCATCACCTAAATGAGCAATAGTTGAACCCAGTGTTGATGCTAGAGAGCAGGAAGAAGCTCACTAATGGCTTTCTGCAGTGCAGTCACAGAGCAGCTGTGTACAAGGGCAGCCATCAGGCCTTGGAACTTGCTAAGGAGAAGATCTGCAGCTCAGAACTATCTCCTAACAGAATCCTTTCCAGCAAGGTGCAGAATCTAGCCATGAATGAAATCCAGCTGCCTGAAACTGTAAGGTGCATGCTGTCTTAGAATTGTACTAACTGTTCCCATGACTAGTATGGGCAAACCTGGAACTGGAAGTAGATAATATTTTTCTTTGTCTGCTGTGCATCTCAAAATCCAAAGTGTTGAATGGGTGAACCAGTTTTGAGAGCCTAATCAAGAGCATTTATTTGTTTCTAATAAATTCTAATTGATAAATAGCTTCCAAAAGATCCAATAGACTGAAGTGAAGCACTAAAAAAGCACCTAGCAATGTTAAAATTCATAATAAAAAATAATTTTGGAAAGATGGTCTCAGTGACTTTCAGTGGAAAAGTGCAGAACCTAAATTTGAGAGGGTGTTATTGATGCTTTGGAAAGCCCTTTTAATACAAAACTCTCAAACTCCTAAATATGCTTTTCTAAGCCTTAAATATGCTTCTTTTGGCACCTCTGCATGTTATGAATTGCAGGCAGTCACAAGGACTACATCCCTGATGAGAGCATAAAATGGATGTTATTCCATATATTTTATATAAGCAAAATACAGGCAATAATCTGGAGCCACAGATGTCCATGTCTAGATCATTTTACTACATGCAAATATGAGAAATGCAATATATTCTCCTGTCTGGCTGCCTTTTGTCAGACCTCAGTATACCTTACAAATAGAACTGCATTTGTCCTGATACAGGTAATGTCTTAGCCCAATGCTTTACAGTGCATAACTTTAAATTAACATGAAATGCAGTAAATTTATTATGAAAGCAGCAGGTTTGACACTTGCTCTGAGATGAAGCAGTTGCATAAAGGGCTTTTTTAATATTAATTTTATATTTTTAATTTTTACAGTTTGTATTCCTTCCACTTTTATGACAAAAATGTGCTTCTCAATGACATAACGCAGTTCCCTTTTTCCAGCAGTTTCTTGAAAAAGCTGCTCTAGCTTCACTTTCTCTTCTCTTGCAATACTTATAAACTTTAGAGTATCTGGGTTTATTTTAAGCAGTTTTAGAGGCATATGGCTCTCCTGTCATAACGGATGTGAGATTTCCCAGATATTATTTGTATAGCTCAGCCTGAACAACTCTAGAGCTTGAACTTTTCCATGCTCAAACTTTTCCTTTAGGTGTACTCTTGATGTGGATTTTGTTACACCTATTTAAACATATTAGATATAGGCAGGCCAATATCTAGCCAGTAAGTAAGATTATTCTTCTGAATAGAAAACAAAATGGTAGCAAGATTGTGCAGATTTCCCAAAGTAGCAAAATTCCATTATGAAAAGTATGGGTATTTTAACAAATTATATTCTGAAAATGTGCTATATTTTTGTAGTTTTTGAATAATGTTTTCAATTCCCAAATATTTTAGCATATCTTTTAAAAAAAGTATTTTACTACTTAAAAAAAAAAAGAATAATTTGATATGTTTTTTTGTTTGGGTCTAAGTTGAATTTGGTATGTTGTATGTAAGAAAAGAGCTCAGACCAAGAAAACCAAACCAAAGGCCTGTAAGTACTGTCCTATTTCTGATCTGGGTAAATATACAAAAAGTAGTATGTAATATATTCTAGTGTGAAAGGCTTGTGATTGAACACCCCCCTTTTGTGAAGACAGGAGAACCTATAAATGTGGTTCCTCTAAATGGGTGATCTAAGGTAACATTAGCCTTGTGAAGGCAGGGTCATGGAATATTGTCTAAAGCTGAGGTGATTTGGGGATGGGAAGGTAATTAACAATAAAGGCCAAGCTGTACAGCTTTCATTACATTCAGTGAAGACACAGAGAACTTTCTTTCTGTTTAACAAACTTCCCTATCCCAGTACTGAGACCTTGGTGCACCCCTATACTGCTGAAAAATCTGTAAACCTCTTTACTAAGTCAATAGAATACTCACACATTTGGGAAGGTTTTTTTGGTGTGAAGAACAGGAACAGCTGGAACATGAGATGGTAACCATATGAACTTCTTCTGTACAATGTCTATTCACAAGGAGACTGAATTAGTTTGCTTTTTGCATTCATGGGACTGACTGTTTTCTGAGTGATTTGCTATACGGCATCATTTGTTGTTGTTACAGAATATAGGGTAAAATTTCCTTTGTTAAAGCAGGTAGAATGTGTCTAGTATTTGCTAGGCAGCAATAAAATGTGTCAGCCTGTCTCCTCTACAGAGTCAGTAGGTGTCATTATCATCTTGTAAAGCTTTCAGACCTTGTTGATGGTCATTCATGGGCAGCTCCTCATCATGCTGACTCCTTTCTTTCTTCATGGCCAGCTGACTCCTTCCTGTCCCTGGCACAGCCACCTAACCCTAACTATTCCTCTCACACCCACCTGACGCTGCTTCCTTACAGCACAGCCAACAACTCTATCTCCCTTCTCCAGGGGCTAACCCACTTTTATAACACCCATCCTTATTGGCCATAGCCGTGACCCATTAAGGGCAGACCTTAATTGGACAGAGCTGTGGCCTGTCTTGGTAATTGGTACAGCTGCAACTCCTTAGGGGTAGCACTATCTCTATTCTCTTATACTCCATCCTCCTAAAAGTAGGAGCTCAAGTGCCTGTTCTCCACCATGAACCTTGCATTTTATACTGTAAAATTCGTACTTCAAATTTTCCCAACTTTGCCACACCAGCATCAAATCCAGTCTGTTTTGTAACAGACTGGTTAAAAACCCACTTCCTTTATTAAAAGGATGAGTTTGTCCAGTCTTAGTCAACTTTGAGAAAGTGGAATTGTATCTTTACTGACAAGGGGAAAAAAATGAAGAAAAGACACTAAAGAAAAACCTAATCCTGAAGATAGTTTATATTATCTGTATTTTTACACTTGGATGATAACATTTTGAAGGTACTGGATCTCTGCCTGTGAAAAGGTATCAGTTTGTTTTCAGCAGACTATTATGTTTACAGCATATTTATGTGAACACAATAATAGCAATATTTCAGTGATTATTGACTGTGTTTGGCTTAATACTGTTGCAGTCATGGCTAAGATGCCCTTTGTATGTAATGGAATGATGAGCTAGTCTTTCTGTGGGCAGGCATGACTTATTGCTTTATGGTTTTGGTGCATTTTTCTCTTCAGCTTCTGGTTTTGGTAATAATCCTCCTGCTGTTCTGTAACATTCTGGTAGCAGTTACAAACCTCAGCCATGGAGGTTTCAACTCCCCTGTAGTGAAGGCTATAAAAATTTCAGCTAGAAAACTGTTTAAAGTTTATACGATTCCTTAATATCTGTGGAGCTTGCAAGAACTCTAATGAATGGTGCTTAGCTCTGCTCTGGTTAGCTGGCAAAGCTGCAGCAGTATGGATTTGAATATGGAGCAGTTTGAGCTTTTTGAAAGGGAATCCAATCCATCTATGGCCACTTGTGAACTTTTCATGGCATTATTTCTACTGGAGGAATAACAGCTCAAGCTACTGGTAGCATTAATAAAGCTTTAGCAATTCATTAAGAATCAATCTGAAAATGCATTTTTCAGCAAATCAGGGTCAGTAAGATAAAGTTATGGTTATAAAGAGATGTTCAGTTCTTAATTTCATTGTTTTGTGTATAGGATTATCATAGTACTATAGCACAAAGTTGTGTTTTTTTCACTTCTCCATTTCTAAAAGTCCTAGAAGTTCAGTATTGTAAGGTGAAATATAAAGGTAATAATAAAAAAATTAAATCTACCAGGTGAAAATTGCCAAGTGATTTAGAAAGGAATAAATACAAGCACTTTTCTTGGATTACTCTGGGATGCTGAAAGAGCATTGCTGAATTATATAGGAATAGGCAGGTTTGGAAGGATGCTGTGAATGTTTGGTGATTACAGCAGTAGCAGCAAAGTACAAAACATCTGTGATGGGTAAAGTGATTCTTAGGCTACAGACATAAACTTACATGGAGAAGACAAGTAAAATAAAACCTTGCAGAGGTAAAGAATGGAAAACATGAAGAACTGGTCAGATAAATAGTGGCATTTCTTCATCCTTTCTGTACTTACTCATTTTTTATGGGTCAGGCAGTTGACTGTCCTAAGCCAGAGGTCATATCTGTATCTTTATGTTAATAGCCTGTGATTTACCTTCTTGCATATATCTGCAACCTTTTTCTTGGTAACATTTACTCTTAATGAAACGTTCTGTGACAATGAGTTCCAGGCTCTAGATACGTGTGGAAAGGTACTTCTCTTGTAGATTTTAGAGCTGCTGCCTGGTAATTGTATTTGAGGCTCCCTAACGGGAAAGAGGGAATAGTCATTACCACATTCTCTATCTGGATAGTAATTTTGTAGCTTTCTAATTTATTTTATGTTCTTACACCATAGGTCATCCTCTTTGCTTTTCTCTAGTTGCCTTCTGGTACATCTTTTATTGACAAACTTACCAGAATTGTGCCTGGACTTTATCATGTCTTTTGTTCCTTATTCTTTTTCATTTAAGTTTCTAATATTCTTTTTGCCTCCCCCTGTGCATATGTTTATATTCTTATAGGTATGTAGACAATAACTGTCCTAAGTTGTAATAACCAATTAAGATTGCATTGTTTTGTGTGTGTATATTTAATTAGGTACAGAAGGTATGTACATATGCATACACACACACACACATATATTATGCATAACAGTGTATATGTGCTATGTCATGACCTGATTTGAAGTCTGATTGAAATTTGAGAGTAAATGTTTGCTTTCCTGCCACGTTGTGTCTTAACCAGAAGTGTCTCTAGGTTTCCACTGCACTGAAGTATAAAGAAGGTTTGTAACACTATGTCAGCAGTACCTGTAATCTGTGCCATGTGTTTAAAAATTGGGTTTCAGGGTTCCTTGATAGAAGTGTAGGGGTCAAGTGCTTGAAGGATAGTTGTCCCTGCAGAAGTAATTTTGTTTGTCTTCCAGTGAATTTTCTGTTTTCTCCATCTAGAGCAACGTGACAGACAACAGCCCTCAACACCCTGCATTTGGTGTGTGTCTCTCAGGTCTAGTGGGCATCAGGAATACTTAATTTTCATTATCTGCTTCTCTTCAGTGATGGGAACATCAGGGCAGCACCCTTGGGCAGCAGAGTCTGAGACTGCTGGAGTGCTACTCATGGTGGCCAGGTCATGGCTAATCCACAGGCACATGGTGGCTTAGTCACTGCTGCTGGCATGGTGCTCTCCCGTGTCTGACTGCATCCAGACAGAAATGGGAGAAAACTGAGTCACACTTTCCTTTTGTGAGAAGACAGACAAATACAGTTTGATTTAAATCATGGCAAAGATTCCCTAAAATTATCCTCTGTAGAAACCCACAGTAAATTATAAAATTTTATTTCAAAATATTACCCATCAGGACATGACTAATTTTAAGCTTTGCCTCAAACATAGTCACTTTTATAAATATACTGGCTGCACTGGACCATACTGTGGTCATACATGCCAAAATATGCAACCCTTTTTCCTAATCCAGGCATGGTTGGAATGCATTAAGAGTAGTCCAGGTGAACGTGTTCTGTTTTAATGTGTTTGGAGGGCAGATGCTACCTGAGAGAAAGCAGCTGGCCAAAGGAAAAGAGAAAAGGTTGCTGTGGTGAGGCTGGAAGTCTCCCAAGAGCCATCCTGCCCATCAAACCTGGTGTGCCTTGGTCATGTTTGTCATCCTGCAGCTCCTAGGGTGACCATTTCTGATCCCAGGTGAAATCCTCATGGGCTGTAAAACATTAGACACTTGTGCTTTGCCTTCTAGTTCCTGGACTTTGCTGTGTGATTTATGCCCTAACAAACTAATTTATGTTTTCAGCAATGTGTACCCACCATAGGCTTTTTACTTGCCTCAGTCACAGCTCATAGTAATAATATAGAGAGCCAAATTTCAGTCCACATCCATACCAAATTCTCCAAAGTTCCCAAGTAGTTAACTGGAGAAGTCTTACTGGGTAATTCTTTATATATTTTTAAGATATTCATTTATTTATTTGTTTGATTTTTTTTTTTGTTGGTTTGTTATTTATTTGTTTATTTTTAATCACAATGATATGGGTTTATGGTCTCTGGAAATGGCAAGTTCATGTGATTGCTCTTTTTTCTTTTGCGTTTGTCCTTTTTTTTTTTTTTTTTCACCGTAGGCTGATTAGAATGTAATGCAGCAGTTGATTAAGTGAAGTGGCTACAAGTTTAATGCAAATGTAACACACTTCAGAGTTGTGTACACAGTCCTTTCAAACTGGTTGGATTTGTGGGATGTTTTGGTTTGTTTCCATTCGGCGTTTTTTGTGGGCATTTGGGGAGTATTGCTGTGTTTGATTTTTTTGTTTGAATGTTGGGGGGGGGCGTGGGGGTGTTCTGTTCCTTTTCTTGTTGTTTCCTTACACACCAAAGCACAGCTGATGATGAGGGTGCTCCAGAGCAGAAAGGAGAAGGATTCTCTGTGCTACTCAGGACTTAGGAGGGAGCTGTCTCCCATTTAGTCTGACATGGAGGTATAAATGAGACCGGCAAAATATCCTTCATCTTCTGAGTACCCTTCTGGCTTCTGCTCGTTTTCCCCGGTTCCTGGTCTCTCTCCGCCTTCCAGAAGATTCTCGTTCCTGGGGGACGCAGGGGCTTCCCGAGGCGCTGGCCGCTAGAGGATGCTCCTGGTCCGGCCTTGGAGAGCAGCGTGCCCGGGCCGCTCCTCCTCCTCCTCCTCCCCGGCTCATCGCCCCTCGGGGCTCACCCGCACAGCCCGGGCTCTACAAACCGCGCCTTTGTGCTGCCCAGAGCCGGGAGGCTTCCACTGCCCAAATGGGAAAGAAAATCCATCCAATTCGCGGGCAAAACTGCAAAATACTAATGGCAATCAGAGAACCACACTGTAGGAATCTGAGTGTGTTTCTCATGGCGAAGTTCTTGGGCTTATTTAGGTGACACTCTTAATGGCATGTTTGCAGGGTGCTCCACAGTATGAGTCCTGCTGGGGATGGTCTCACTCTGGATGTGATTTAGATGTTCAGCTAGCTTTCATTTTTTGTCCAGTCTTTTAAAGTGATCCAAATCTCAGTCCTTAAAGGAGGTTTGAGGCTTATTTTTCAGTAAATACCATAGAAAAGACATTCTTAAGTTAATAAAACGACTATTTAGGATGTGTGGTTTTTCAAGAAAGGCACACATATGAAATTAATTCCATCTTTTAAATAAAACACAACAAATATCTCCCCCCCCAAAAAAAAACCCCTAACCAATCAAACAAAAAAACTAATGAAATCAAAATTGCCTTTAAGCAAAAAGCGAAGCATGAAGTTTAAAAAGTTATATTTGGAAATGTCCCTCTAGTCCTCTACTGCCCTTGCAAAATATTGTTGTAGCATAAACAAGTTCTCTGGCACATAAAGCACAGGATTTTGTGTGGAAGTAGCATGAAAAAAAAAAAAATAACATAGAGATAAGGTACCAAAGTGAAGTACTCAAATATTTTAAAAAATGGCAGATTTGAGGTCATTTAAGATGACTCATTTGTTCACATGCACTAGAGCAGTCTTTAACTCTGTAATTATCTACTGCCTCTTTCTCTCTCCCCATGTCCTCACCTCCTGTAGGATTTTTGCCTTATCCAGACCCCAAGTCAGACCTACCCAGGGAACTTGTGCAGTGGAAGAGACTGTTCACTTCTTGCAGGTGTATGGTGTGTAGTAAATAAATCAAAGACTACAGGAAAGGAAATATATAGGTGAAAAGCTAGATAAGACACTGAAAAATAGGCCTGTAGACTTGTCCCTGCCATTGATGTTTAGCAAAATCAATAATTTTTTCATATCATGCATGTATTCCCCAGCTTCTGCGTGCTGTGAGATCCTACACCCTGATTAATCAGAAGCTTGAACACCCATGTCTACTCCTGAAGTCACTAGAGAGCTGAGTCTACAGAATAATGAGTAGTGCTATCTTCTCTTGCAGCTCATGTGCCAGATGTCTCAGATTTGGTGTACCTGTGTCTCTCTCCCTGCCTTTCTTTTGTCATCTGTACAAGACAGATGCTGACTTTTTTCCAGGCTGCAGTAAAAATAATACAGCTGAATCACTTGTATCCTCTGATGATGAGCACCAAACAACTGCCTGGGCAAAGTAAATTAATTCATCTTCAGAACAGGTTTTGAACCACAGATAGGAAATAAAGGGCACTACAAAGGATTGCAATATGAGTAATGAAATAAAACAAAGCAGTGAACTGCTCTTAAAATGAGCATTGTGTATCTTGTGCATTGAATGAAGCAACAGTAGTCCTGTGTGTTAAAGACTACCACAAGCTATTTAATAATCAAGCCCACATAAGCATTTAGACTGAGTTTAAATTGCACTTTAATTCTTCAGCTTCCAAATATGTGCATACTGAATTCTGTATCTCAACTGATATTACTTAAAAGTATGTGTAGAGTTAAAAAAAAATAACCCAAGTACCCCACTAACAAGAAGCTAGTGTTTTCTAGTAAGGAAGTTTGTGCAGCTCCAGGTAAGCATTTAATATATGGTTAATTTACAATTTTTTCCTCTTCTATTTGCCTCCTTGGCTAAATTGTATAAAAGTGAAATCCATTTCCTGCTACAGGAATGAAAGAACTTGGCTGTTTTTAGAGCAAAAACTCATGTAGGAATGGGTCTGTTTTCTCAGGTTGAGGAACCTGTCACTTTTTGTAACATGATGTTTCCAATGAAGAAGAATAGAGCTGCTTTGTTCCTATCCCTTTTTTCTGTGTTTCACTGCCTGTAAACAAAATTGGAGGATAATTGTAAAGGAGGTTCCTGAGCTTCCATTACAGCTGCTTGTCTTTTGCTATAAAAACAAACTGGAATATACCTGCAATCTGAATAGAGATAAATAAAAATGTTAGGAGACCAAATAACCAAGAAGCTGAATTTATCTGCTCAAGTGATTTAGGAACCATACTCTAACTCCCTGCTCAAATTGTGTTTACAAAGATGTTTGGCTCCTAATTAATTCCTACTTGTCAGAAAATCCTTCCAAGAAGTGTAAAAGAATGGTGGTGGCTGTGGAACGTATTAAAATATTGTTATTATTTAAAGTAATTTTTCAACAAGTTGTGGATTCATTCCTTGAACTTCAACTTAGAATTAGAAAAAATGCTGGAGGCTTTTGAAATTTCACATCACAGAGGGAAAAAATAAGGAGGCTGCAGAGCAGAATAGATTTCTTAAATCAGGTTAGGAAATTTCCATCAGTACCTAACACTTTAAAAGCTACGAAGGTCGAAGTTACTTTTATTACTTTTCTGTTTTTCTGCAGTGATAGCATTTTGTTACACTATTGAGTGAGTTACAGTGTGTTTCCCTGGTCTTTTATGTCTGATTTGATTTCAGTGTCTTGGCTTGAGGTTGAATATATCTTTAATAATGTCTTTTTTAGCATGTCCATTTTTTATGTGTAAAAGTATTTGAACAATCTTTAATCAAGTGAAACTTTTGTGAAAGGATATATAGAACTGAAATTGGGTCCTCTTCATGGTCTTGGAGCTGTAAAAGGTAGTGAGGCAGGAGGGGAGCATGGGATCAAACACAGATAGTCAGCACCACCTTGTACTTCCCAGGGTAAGGAGTTAGTGCTGGTGTTATAAATGTGTTGTTTGGGGAGCTTGGTCAAAGAGATTTCAAGAAGGTTTCACCTCTGACAGAGGTGAGTGACTGCTTGGGGGTGGAGACCTGGCTGGGGCACCACAACATCAGCTCATCCTGGTGGTGTCTGCTGACAGGCAGTGGTGACAGTGGGAGCCCTGTTTCCCCATTTCTTTCTTGTTTAATTCCAGGGAAAACTCGTTCAGAATGGTCCTGTTGGTAATTTATGATGTCATGTGCAACCAAATATGCACTTTGGCCATTTTTTATGTGCTTTACTAACGATGGGTCACACAGTTTCACTGGAAGGTTTTAAAGATTAAAGTCATCAGAAAAGGCAGCCCTGGTGACTGATATTCTCTGACCCCATGACCTACCAAAGGCCATACAGCCACACTAAATAAAGCTGTCTCAAGCTTATCACTTCTGTTGTGCTCCAACACAGAGTTAAAAAGATGATCAGGTTTGACTTAAAGACTTTCAGGATTTATCTGACATGTCCTTAAACAGGCAGCTTTAATTAAAATATAGTCTTTGTCTTAAAAATGTCATTCCTCTAATAGGAATTTGTCCAGCTTTCTCTTGCAACAAATTATTTTCTATAAGTAGTGTCTTCCCACCTACATACCAGAAGGTACTCGTTGACTGAATTAAATTTATTTTTTAATATATATGACTCTCTATTATACATAGAATGTAATCTGGTAGGAAGACATCCCTCTTTTGTATGATATAGTGAAGTCCTCCTTGTGAAGTACAAATATCCAAGAAAATTGGTGGGCTTTTCCCATCTGTGCAAGTAAAGACCAGTCCCAAATGCTGCAATTCAGCATGACAGTTTCTTTGCCTTCTTTCTATATAAAAGGCATTGGGAAACAGCTCTCCTCAGCTCAGTCCTCAAGAAACAAGAGTAATGGAATCCTTTTTGTTTTCATTCTTTGTTGTCTGATACCTTAGCAAAAATAGATGTAAAATTCTGGGATAGCATCACGAGTCACACTCAAAGTGGGTACATCAGGTGCCACAAAGAACAGATTCAGCTCCACTTGTAAAGCCCAGGAATTCTGGCAATTATGTCATGCTGGAATGGACAGGACTACAAGAAGGGGAATGTTCCAGTTTTCCTTTGAGTTGCCTTAAACTTGGCCCCAATACAAGCAGGGAGCACCTTCTGGTTTTGCTTGACTGTGGGGTGCTTTGAGTGTCAGGAGAAAGGGGAACACAAAAGTCCCCAGTTGCTTTCTCGTGCCTTTCTGCATGGGGCCCACACTCAGAAAGCTTCATTTTTATTACATTTTTATTTATTAACTTAGCCAATTTAAGTCTTAGGTATCGGTCTTTATTGTACAGCTATTCTCCAGTAGAAGCCCATTATATTGTGATTTCGTACAACATACAATATATATTTAGCTCTGAAGATTGCACTTCTAAAACTCCTAGCTTTTTAATTTACTGTGTTTCTTGCTGCTGGCACCTTTGAAACTCAGTGGAGCCCTGCAGGGGTGTCTCAATCTCCTGTTTCCTATCTCCTTTGAGCTATTGCATTACAATCATCTGTCAAAGATGAGCAGGAGTCAAGGAAATGGAGCACCTCAAGTGGCTGACACTGCTGAGCAGATATCCTTCTATTTTTGCTGAGTGTTTACATACCTCTAGAGTACGGACATGGCTGAGCTGGATTAGATGAAAAGAAAGTTTGTAACACCTTCTTCATTTTAGAATATCAGCATTTCTGATTCTATATGAAAATGATACAATTTTAACAACTTCTATGAAAACCTATACATACAATTCCTTTACAACAATTCCAACAACAACCTATACATACAATTCCTTTACAATTACTTCCATGGGTGCAGTCATGATGTTTTATGCTAGGCATAACTGCATGTGCACTGTGGTTGTACTAATTTAATGTGGTTTAAAAAAAAAAACAAACAATTGCACCTCAAGTATTAGCTAAGGAATCAGTCTGAGAAGGAGGAGGATACACATTGTTTGTATCCCATTTCCATTCCACAGCAGCACCAGGAATGAGAATGCAGGCAAAATGAACCATCACAAGGTGCTGCTCCCAGTGGTAGTGACTGGCACTGGAATAAATTCTGCTCTAGGAGGATCTATGATAAGTATTTGGCAGAAGTTTAGCTTGTAAAAGTGATTGCAGCTCAAGGGAAATATACATTGGAATACCACAGAGTGCACTTTAAAGTACTAAAAGCAGTCAAAGTTTAGCTACTGCAGGTATCTTATGGCCTACAATGCTATGTATTTTTCAAGTAAGACTCCTTTTTCTCATCATTTTGTTGAGGGGGGTTTATTAAATTAGATTGAAGAAGACTTTATAGCTATGTATTTTTCTTATTCTAAAACAAATCTAAAACAAATAATTTTCCTGCTCACATCTTAAAATTTTTGAAGTGGCTGAATATTTGTTGACTCCCTGGTTCTAAACCCAGTATTTTATTGGAATTCCCAGTTAAGTCAATTTCTTCCATGATTCATTTCACTTGGCAACAGAAGTGTAAGCTCTGGCCTCTGGCCCTAATGAAATCTTTCAAATGCAGTCTACATAGCAAGAGGTGAAGGGGGCAAGGCACAGTTTAATTTCCCAATAACACTTTATGGCAGGCTTTGTAAATGTACTTGCTTCTGGAGTTTTCTAACACACCTCCCTCTGAAACTAGTCAATTTGCAGGCAAGAAGTTGCTGTATTCAAATTGCTTACATGAGAGAGGTTGGAGGGCAGTGCAACACAGGACCTTCCTGCTAAATTGCTAATCCAAATTGGGCCTTAGTGAATCTTGGACAGAGTTGTCAACATCCAGTGACCTATAGGAAATGAGTTGGGAGCTTCAGTCTGGCTCCCAGAGAGGTGTGCACATCACAGGAGCAATCAGCTGGCACTAATTGGCACCCTGTGTAGCAGCCTCAGCACAGAGCCAAGGGTCTGCAGGGGAACTGAGACTGAAGTGCTCTCTTGGCCTCAAAGATGGTCCCTCTGGGGCAGAGTTTAGGGCACTTTTGTAATGCCATATGTGGAATTTTGCTGTGCCTCTTGCAGTGCTAGACCGGAGCTGTGGCTTGGGAACTGAGCTTCTCAGAGGGTTCCTAGGGCATTTTGAATGCCACAGGGCTTTTTAAACCCTGAAATCACTTCAGCTTTCCTTCAGGTATGAACATGAAGGGGACATTCACTAAGCATTAACCTGATAGTCTGAGGTGTCTGGTGACAGCCAGTCCAGGATTTCACAGAAAAAGGGAAAGAGTGGGAGCAGTGGGAGCATGTATTTTTTCAAGACAAAACTTTCTCATGTCTGTGCCCAACGTGCATAAGTACTTTTACTCTGCCAATTTTTTTTCACCTGTTGGCCTCAGAAAGGTTATAAATTAGTGCTGCTTAAATATTAAAAATATATAATTTCATGAGTAGGATGGTGAAGTTATATTCATTATAAAAGCATAGTAACACATGATCTTCCTACACTTGGAATTGTTCCCAGACCATAACAATTATAGAAAGTTTATTATGGGTATTATCTTCCCAATAGCCTTGCATTTAAGAAGTCTAGTTCTTCTTTTGTTGTTCTGTTTGCATAGTTTCAGTCATTCAGGCAAGGTGGAAATAACGTCATGAAGCCATCAGTCCATTCAACATGAACAGGTTTAGTGAAGAAGCACTAAATAAGGAAATGAGTGATGTACCTACATAGTATTTTAAGCCACATAGTCAGAAGTGATAAAATATTTTGTCTGAATTGGAAATTGAGAAAATTTTCTCTTGAACATAAAAATAAATAAGGAGTAGCAATGACAAATTTTTGACTCTGAATGTCTGCTAAGAAGAAAAATAGGTTTGTGTGATGGAGGTTAGTTTGTTTCACAAAACATTTGGTGTCTTCAGAGAGAAATTTTTGTCCATCCAAGTATTGTCTGTACCCATAGGGATGACAGGAAGGCCTGCATAGAGCATGAATACTTCCAGAAATCAGAGTATACTATTTTTCCTTTATAGCTTTGCATGATTGGAGTCACCAATGACCTGTTGCAATTTTTCTCCTGCTCTACCAGATAACTAATGAAATCAGGATTACAGTCATAACTGAAATGATGGAGTTCTGAAAGTAACACCCTTTTCCTGTTATACAGCAGCCCTCTTTCACTCCTCCATGCTCTCTCACTGCATGATGTGATGCACATTTATCTGACAGACATAAATTGGAACAGCAAAAAAGTAAGGCAGCACTTGCATCCCTGAGTTTGGGATCATCAGCTGTTACAAAAGGCCGGGGAGTTTGGGGATAGACTCTACTCTCAATATTGCTACAACACAATGCAAAAAATCACCCTGAAAAATGTTGTATTCTTGTGTTTAATGGTCTGCACTGAAGCACAGTGGTGCTCTAAGTGTGTAAAGGGTTGCCATTTGCAAATTCCCACCTGTTGTTTCTGTTTCCGGAAACAGTATCCCTGGCTGCAGTCTGGATGTTGCCCCGGGTGGTGTCTGACTCTTAACCCAAATCAAATAGCAATTGTTCAGACACTGTCTGGCTCTCATGCAGTGGACAGGGTAGGCACAGCAGCTCTCTAGTTACCTCTTAGGAAGCCCAGGCAAGGATTTCCCTTAGGGAATCTTCAGCCTGTTGTGCTCACAGACCTTTGGTGTAAGGTTTCGGGTCGCAATCCCCCTTGCCCTCCCTGCTGCAGTAGGGTGCAGAACAGTGATGAGCAGACTGCAGGATGTGAAAGACTGGGACATAGGAATGAAACTCTGTGGAAGGAAAAGTTTAGGTTTTCCTTTCTGCTTTTGCTGCAAGTACCTTGTTAATGTAAACCTAGCAGTGCCCAGACTACAACACTGGAGATATAAATGGTTTGCTGGCAACTGAGAGGGTGCTGCCACTTTAGCTCTCAATGCCACTGAGGGGATGCAGTTATTGCAGGGTAGCTCAGATCCCTGGCTGCCAAAACAGGAACCCCAGCATGTTCCTCTGAGACTGCTGCATGTCAGCTGCAGGTCCCAGCTCTACCCTCCCCTTGACTCCTTCTCCAGCAACATTCCTGCAAGTTCTGATGGTACCCTGCTCACAAGTTACCCCTGGACTCCCCCTTCCCCTCAGTTCCTCAAGGCATGGGGCTGGATTCAGCCCAGCTTGCAGAATCGGGAACTCTCCTCCCAAGGTATTAAACCAAAACTGTGAAACACTGACAAGTCCTTGAGAGCTGCTGGCTCCAACCCAGTAATCCTGTCCACCTTGTGATATTGCAAGAGGTGATACTCTCCCTGCCTAGAAAATCTGACAGGTTCTAGTTAAGGCCCAAAGAAAAGACTGAGAGTGTGGCAGAGTGCTTGAAGCTGTATGCACACAGCAACAAGAGCTGCAGGCAGGATGGACTGCCCTGCTTGACTCACCCAAAGTTTATCACTGCCTTCCAAGGGCATGACATGGGGTTTGTGCCTGAGATCCCCATTTATTTGATGCTGATTTGAACCTATTAATTTGGCCTTTTAGCTTAAAGTTGCAGTCTTGCTGCCTTTGGACTCAATAGAAATAATGACTTTTATACTATACTGTGGACCTGAGCAACAGTCGTCGTCTTCTGTGACAGGGACAGAGAAGTAACTTCTCTTTAAAAACTTAAGTAATTCAGTGTTATAAGAGCCAAAGAAAAAATTAAGTTTTTTCATTCAATGGATAATAGTTTGAGTTATAACTAGTAATTCATAACTAGTTAAGAAATTATATAAACATTTTTGAAAATATTTTTAATAGTAAGAACAGTTACAGGGAGAACTCAGGTGACAATGTACTGACTGGAAGAGCAAACCAGCTAATGAGAAGGATCTCCAATACCAGTGATTATGAATCTTTACTCCCTTCTGGAACAGTTTTCAGTTTTATTTTTGAATGCTATATAGTTTAATTGTTCTAGTTCAGTTTCCTGGGTGACTAAACTAAGCAATATAGCTTTGAACTTTCACATTTTTTATGGACTCCATACTATCTCTCAAAATGCATCTTAATCCCAGGGAGGACCAAAAGAATCCACTAACATATGCACACCGCCAAAATAAATGATGTCCTGATTCCTGAGCTAATCCTTGCCTTTGATCACACATATCAGAAAATTTATTTGCCAAAGCAGCGATGAAAAGATTTCTGATCATTCTGAAGTATCAGCTGCAAATAACCTAGACTTTTTGATTTTCAAGATAAATCAGAAAACGTGGAGTACTTTCCTCCCTTTTCAATCCTTAGGAGTCTCCATAGAAGGAAAGCTTTATAGTAAAGCAATTCAGAGAGCAGCAGTAGCCATTCCTTTTCTGGCATTATTGCCTTATATGTGAAATTGTGTGACACGTTCTGTCAATGTGTGGAAATCTGAGTGTTGTTACCTCTGAAAGCAATGGCAGAAGGAGAGGACAAAGTTTTTTCTTATGGTTTTTCCTCATTGGCTATGTTTATTCTTTTTCTTCTCGTTCTATCTGAAAGTTCACAGCTCACAGTATTTCTGTGCTCACAGAAATTAACATGAAAGCATAGTAATGATACATGGTCATGTCTGTCTTGAGGTGCATAGAACTTGGTCTATTTTTTCTACATTTTACACAAAAGACGTTTTTTTACACTTTACACGTCAAATAGCACTGTTTTTTGTTTTGGTTATTGCTGATTTTGCCGTGATGGTTTCCCTACTTGCTTTTTTGCTCTATGAAACCTTCCTGGTTTTTGCACTGTCCATTCACTTTATATTTTCATATGTATTTGTGATTGTGTATTTCAACTGATTTATGGTGGATTTTTCAATACTGTAGAACATGCCTTTCCATTTTTAACATATATGGAGGTTCTGGTGTAATTTTGCAGAAATCACTGAAACTTGATCTTTGAGTCTGTGTTAGACCCTTACTGAGGAGGGTGGGTTTTTTTAGTTTTATTTTTGGGTCATTGCAAGTTTGGCTTTTTAGGGAAAACACAGCCTATTTCTTTGCAAAACACCTTGTTAACACTGAAAAGCATTTCTTGTTTCAGGACTTTCTGATGTATACAGCCACAAGTGAGAACAAAACTGAAAGGCTTTTAGTGGTTATTGCATAAAACCTATTTGATAACAAGTCCATATTATATACTCTAGACTGAGATTTTCAGATCAGAAACTGGGGTACAGAAAGATTAAGTTGTTTCATCGAAGATTAAGGAGACAAGGGGCATAGCTCTGCACAAATCTTGAGCGTGTTTCTCACAAATGTTGATCATCGTGGGCTCCTCTACTAGGGTATGAAACGTAGTTATAGGGGGAAAAGTCCAAGTTCTCATTATCCTGGGGAGAAATTACAGTAACAGCTGTCATAGCTATATTACTTCTTTTGTTAGGATGTTCTATCTCTGCCCTGCTGTGATCCATGGCATCCAGGAATGTGGTAAAGTCTTGAACTAAACCCATAAAAGTCCCATCCCTGTCTCCAGAGCACCTGCAGACAGAACGGACAGATGGGGAAGGTCCTTGCCTGCCCACACAACTTCCAAGCAGTCTCTGCACCTTACCTCTTTGCTGTGGGGGGTGTGCAGGCAGTTCCCAGGATGTCAGAGTGCTGCCAGGAAGAGGCAGTGTCACCTCAGGAGGGTGGGACAGTGGGATCAGTTTCCTGTCCTACAGGTACACAAGGTACACAAGAAGAGAAAGGCAGAGACTCCCAGCTGGGGCTTGTAGCCTTGCTCTGGCCTTGGAAGGCACAGCAGGACAAGAGCATCCTGCTGCACATCTGAAGCCAGTGGTTTCAGTTATTTCTGAGTTGTTGCAACTTGGGATGACATCTTCAAGCTGGAAAACCGATTTCCTTGTCACTGAGTGTGGATCACCTTTGGATTGCAAACCTGAGTTGATGTTGTCCCAAACTGCTCCCATGGACAAGCTGTATGGAGAAGGTGTGCTTTTGCATGCACTGGAACACCACAGTAATGAAAACCTTTAAAAAAGTCAGTAGCAATTAAAGTAATTTTGAACTTAATCAGCACTCTATTAGTAAAGACTGGTTTCTTATTATTCTGTACAAGTGTGCTTGATAGATATCAGGTGGATAAAATATATCTGCTTGTGGTGTCTTTGTCCCCTTTTTAGTTTTTTCGTTTAGCTCATGATTTTATTTAATGGAAGAGACACTTCTCACATATTGGCTTGACAATTTACAAGCATTTGTTTGTGCTGAATTAAGCACATTTTTAAACTTTGTGTGTTGCTGCTGACAGTTGGGGGATTGATTTTTATCCCTAGAGAGATGCCTTTTTGTCTTTAAGGCAAATTGAAGTTGACTGCTGGAGCATTCCCTGGTAAGAGAGAGAATCTACTTTAGGGATATTTTTCTACTGAGAATTCATTTTTAACTCAGAAGCTTCAGCAAGGTCATGTTTTTCATGACACTTAAAAAAAAAGTAAAAAAGTTCACAGACAAAGAAGTAACATCAACTTCAGAGAAAAGAAATTGGAGCAAGTATTACGAAGCTTTTTCTCGTTGTAGTTCTCTGTCTGGGAGGTGTGCCTAGATGTACAGTAGGTAAAAATTCCAGACTTTTCTTCTGAAAGCACATTTTAAATGCTGGTGTGAGCAATGGCAGAAAAAAGTTTCACCCATCTGTGTGTTTTCATGTATGTTATGAGATTAAATTTTTAAACTTCTGTAGCATTTTTAGGACATTCAGATTTTTTTCAAGAACAGATTCATTGCTTGTGCACATTGGCAACCTGGGATGAGGTTTGCAGACATTAAAGGATTAATGTAATGAGATATGTGTGAGGATGCAGGATCTCCACCAGATAGGTGCTTTAGGAAGTCTTCATTGATGTCAGGTAGAGCTAACTAACTGCTTCTTTTTAATCAGTAGGGTCTGTGGCTGGACATGCTGGGCTAGACTTACACCCTAAATTTGCTCAACCTATATTCCCCCACCCCCAGTCAGCCAGGCACAGTTTTTGTACACAAACATTATATTGTTGATATACTGACAGCATTCTATTGTTGATATATTGACAGGGATGCTTGGAATTTGTTTATGTATCTTTCCCTTCAAGGTCTTTTTTGGCATTAGATTTGTTTTATAGGTCTATTTTTTTTACAAATATCAATGCAGCTAAAATAAGTAGTGCCTGTGTATGTATCTGGTCTGGTTCTGTGGTCCAAATAAATAGCACCTCTCACCTGAACAACAAAGCTGAATCAAACCATCCTGGCTGACAGGCAGGTCTAGTGAGGGCTTTTGTGGTATTACCTGGCAGGTTACTGGTGAGGTGATGGACAGACCCCATTAAAGTCTCATTTAATGCTTGTCTCTGGAATGACTGCACTCTCTTTAATCTCTGTCTTTGTATTCACTCATACTTCTATGACCCAAGTGACTTAAAAAATAAATAAATAATCTTAGTCCTTCAATAAAGTACCAAATAACAAATTCACACTCATTTGTTTTCATTTCTAGGAAATCAAATCAGCTGAAGGAAGTTTTTTACCACAGTGCATCCAAACAAGTTGTAAAAACAAATTTCTTCAGGCAAATTTTATTCTGCTGGTTATAAAGTTTTCTTAAAGAAGCTGCACTCCTGTATAGTCTTACTTTAAACCTTCTTTGGGATGTTCTCGTTGGATTTTTCACACATTTGTGTCCTAAATGTTTGAATTGTCTCAGTATGTTTTTGAAATCCTGGCTATCAATTACCAGAATTTTCATTTGCCTCTTTGATTTTTTTCCCCCTTCTTAGATTCCTCCTGCAATGTTTGTGACATTTGCTCTTAGTAGTGACCGGAATAAGACATTTTGCAAAATCCAAGAAACAAAACTTATAATATTCTTTGCACTATAAAGAAAAAGTGAAAATCTGTACCTTCAAACAAGTGCCTTGCATCCACAGCAGAAAGCATTTGGCTGGTGCTTAGGATGGCCTAGGTGAGGGGTGAGAGGAAGCAGGGACTGACCTTTTTGCTTGCAGCTGGTGAGCAACATCCCAGAGCTGCCCCCCTACAGCAAGGAACTCACATTTTCTGCCATGTTCTCACTTCCAGCATTTTATCAATTAACTGCTAAAGTGTTTGCTCTGATTCACCTTGGAATTTGGATCCTTTTTGAAATTAAGTTATCTTTAAATTAGACACAGCATTTAGTAATAGCAGTAAATTCCAAGTAAGTATTTTGTCCCTCTTTCTCCTCCTATTTTTTATTGGAGCTAGATGTTGATTTTTGTGAACTGTACCTTTTGTACCCTAATCAATCTTATTTCTCTTTTGTCCTTTAGCCTGAAGACTTTTGGTGTTTAGAATTAACTTTGTTCTCAGTCCTTTTCCATTTTGTGCACGATTATGCACCTAATTAGAGGTAATTGTTTCCTTGTTCCTACAGCATCAGCTAAGCAAGCAGATCTCAGCTACCTCTGAGGGTTACAAAGAACACCATCCTAGAAAAAGTGCAGCAAAGACTTGGGTAATTTGGTATTTCTCTCTGGCATGTTCATTGCTCTGTACCTGTAACAAACAAGCCTTGGATGGGTTTCACCTGCTAAAATAAGCTGTGGGAAATCATGGAAACCTGGGTATTCTGAGCTAAGGAATGGCAGCATGAATGCTATATTGCTATCACAAAGGTTGTTGATCAAGATTATATTTTTAATCGAAGCTTTAACATTTATTAGCTTTGTGTCAGGTTCTCTCTTGGGTTTTATTTGTAATTAAGAATAAATGCATAATTTTACTGATTTTAATGCAACTTTTTCAAACTTCCGAATTCCAGGAATGAATTCTTATCGTTATCAGGGGCTCAGAAAAGGTATTTTACTGTGTCTAATCATGGCAAAATGCAGATTGCCTTTAATTAAGTTTGTAATTGTGTAGCAGGAATGAGAATAATTTACAGGAGAGGGGGTAGGAGAAGACCTTTAAGTAGCAGTGCATGGCGAATGAGATGCACAGCTTGCATTATCACCAGGAGCTGCATGGCTAATCCAGCAGCCTCGGTGCTGGGGAAAATGTACCCTGGGATGTCAGGTGTTAAGGGGAAGAATGGGCCTCTCACGTTCTTTGCACTTACAAGCCGGCTGTAACCTTTTGACTCTCTCTCTCTTTCTCTTCTTGAGTTTTGTTTCCTGAAAGGAAAAGGGGGTGGGGGAACGCAGGGGAAGAAGGCTTAAAGAGTGAAGGATCTGTTTCAAAGTACTGTAGTGTATTTGCAAGCTTTTTTATTTTTTTTAAATGGAATGAGTTTTATTTTATTTCTTAAAGGAGCAGTTGCTTTTAATGTAGAATGTTTAGAGCTTGACTTAAGATATGAATGTCTGCTAAGAACCCCTATCAACACTATAAACTTTACACATGTGATTCTGCCACGAGTGTTTTGCACATAGCTTGTTTATCTTCCTAACTAAAATGAATTTAATCACATTTAAGAGCATAACAGAGGATGAGAGCTAGTTCTGGAACTTAATGTTGCTTTTCCTATTGACCAGTGCAACAAAACAACTCCCAAATAACAAGAAATCCCTTTTATTCTTAAAGGATCCCCTAATGTAACATGAGCATTTATTGATCACATTGAACTTGGGTGTAATCCAGGTCTGAAGATCTGGACATACAAAGAAAAACTTGTAAAATTCTTGCACATTTAATCTCCTTGCTAGCTCTGAGTTAGTAAGTGTGAAAATACATTGATGCAAGGAGCTAAGCATTTACTTAGTCTAAAAGAACATGCAACAAATAAGGGGAAAAAAATGCGTCTAGCTAAGGTAGAGTTCTCCAAATTCAATTACTTTTGAGGAAAAAGAGCACAATGTGGAAAAGTACATGAAAACTTCTGTTATCCTTTTCTGAAATAGTCTGTTCTGGGCTTATCCTTTTTAGAATGTAAATGTGGAAATACTAAAGGTGGTGGTTGCTTCCATTAATTAAAAGGAATCTTGCTCATAGCACAGCACCCTGAGAATGCTAAAGGAGTTTTGTATATTCCTGGTTGCCATCTTTTGTATGAGCATCTCGTTCCACTTCAAACTTTGTGGGTTTTTTTGTTCGAGATAATTTTGAAATGGCTCACATTGCCTTTGCGTGGCTGAAGTGTGGCAGCAATGGAGTGGAGCCAATGGAGGGGTAATTTTGCAGCCAGCAATCAGGAAAAGGAAGAGTCCTTAGCCAGGGGACTCAACAGTGCCAGGAGGAGCCATTATTCTATTATTATTTCTAGTGTGGAAGCATTGTTTTAAGTTACATCAAAAACATCCTTTACATTTCTTTGTTATTTGTGTTGTAAATTTTCCATATCAACTTTTCCAAAGGAAAGGTGTGAACCTATATTGAAGTGGGCTGCTTGGGATGCATCTTGATTTGGAAATTGTGGGTTAAAGGGAAACCTGGAATCAATGGTAATTCTTCTGCTTCAGCCTGGAAGTTCACAGAGACTGGCCAAAGATGGAACGACTTCTCCTTTTCTTAACACTTGCTGAGAGCAACACTCAAGACAGCCTGTCTCTTCACCGGCACAGTCCTCCGATTTTTTTCTTCTATTAGGGAGTCCAACCTTTTGAGTTTTAAGCACCCAACCCTGTAAGCTTTCCAGGAGCCCTGCACTTAGAGGGCTAAAGGGGAAAGAACAAAGCCTATATTGTTATTAATGTATATGGACTTGTTTTTATCTCCTGGAGATTGCACAGATTTCAGGTTTGATGTAGATAGTTTTCTTGTTTTCAGTTACTGAGAAGTCCAGTGTCAATAAGTATTTTATATTTAATCCTGCCTTAATTCCACTATGCAGAGCATGTGTTGAGAACCAGTATTGAAGGGACTTGCGTACTGAAGATTATTATCATGATCCATTCTTTTATTGATAGACTTTGAGAAAGTGACAGCTTTACAACTGCAAGACAAGGACAGTTTGACATAAATGCAGAAATTGAAGCAATGTCTCCCAAATAATTTGGGTCTTTTGAAACACGAATGGGAACAGAACCCAAATAACCTAAATTCCAGTCCTGCGTCTTAATCCTGAACTAATTTTTTTCTTTCAAAATTAAAGTTTTCATTATTATTATTTCTCCTGCCAGGGCTTTCCAAGGATATAAATGTGACCTAATTTATGAAATGCTGTCTTACGTGCAAGACAGAAGTAAAATCCTTACCCCAGGGCACGTACTCAGTGGCCCTGATCCTGCAATCTGATCTCTTGAATGAATGTCTGAACTACCACGAGCCCTGCTGCCTGTTCTGAGAGTTTGGCTGGGAATTTAACAGGGAAGGGACATGAAGACTGCAGGTTATCTACAACACCCTCAATCAACTTCACTACATGACCACTACTTTCCTATTTGGTTATGTGTTTCCCTGAGACCTCTATGAGCTTTTGTGTAGCTGTTCCTCAGTTACCTTCAGTAGATGGTAAAGTTTGGGCTAAAATGTCTTCTCTTTTGTGTATAAGCCTTGATCTATGGCACTGCTTAAAGATGCTTTGCGATGCACCTGGAGATTAAAGTGCATCGCCCCTGCAGTGCATTGATCTCGCCTGGCCCAGAAAGGGGTTGTCATAGATCTGCTTTTCAAATCAGGACTCCCTCATGGGTTTTTCCAAGGCATCATCTCCATGTCATTGGGTTGGCAGGATATGAAGCTGAGGGTCTTTTTGAAGTTTTCCTTCACACTAAGGGGTATAACCTTGTTGTGTGGGAATCATGGCAAGTTACACCCTCTCTTTCCTGTGTGTTCAGGGCAGGATAACTTAATGCAGTGTTCAAATATTCTGGACCCTTTTTAAAAGTAAATTGTTCAATTTTTTTAATATTCGAGTATTAAAATGAAGAATCTGAATGCTGAGAACTAGTTTCTTGCAAAGGACTGAAATACAGGGGATAAACTTCATTAATGAATTTAATAGTCCTATAAACATCTATGCCTTTGCAGCTACACACAGTCTTATTTTTAAAAACACGATCATGTGCTTTATCAAATATCACTCAGGCCAGTATTATTTAGTTTTTGTATAATCATAAAACAAATACCACTTTAAAGTCTGCTTATGCATCTCATATTTCATTCTTTTTTCTCTCTCTTTTTTTTTTTTTTTTTTAGTTTGAAAGAATTTAGTTTCCTGCATCAAATGTTTTGCTATTGGAAAAGCAAGGCAACATTTCTGTAAGCAAAACTCTTCTTCCTTCAAAACTGTGGTACATGGAAAGTATTTTCCAGCTTTTGGAGTTTATTTGATTTTGAACACTTTTGGTTATGTAAGTTTTAATAAGTAGCTTTGGTGTACCCCTAAAGGCACACCCCACACACTTATGTTGTGTGACCTAGGGTCACAAGTAATGGCTGCAAGCTAATTGATTGAGAAAGGCTTGTCTGACTGGGCCCCTTTGAGTCCTCCCTTTACATTCCTAAATTTCTGTAAAGGAGGCACTGGCAGCTTTGCCTGGTGAGAGGAGGGGTTGGGGGAAAGGGAGGAAGTTTCTCAGTTTCTGATTATGCGCAGAGTTTCCTTGTACTGAGCTTATGTTCTCCACCCACTACTTAGTAAGAACTCCTTAACAACTTAAAGCTTTATCCCTGTGAGTACCAGAAAAGTGATCTGAGTATTTATTGAGCAGGGAGAACAAACTGCTTGCTTCAGGCAGGGAGAAAGCTTATGGAAATGATATTAGACCTTCAGCAAAGTGCACAGCTGCATCATACAGAAGCTGAGACTCAAACTGACAGGCAAATAAGCCAGATCACGGAAGGGGCCTCTGTGTGGCAGCTCTGAGCTACCAAGTGTTGGACAACTAGGCAAAAAGTGCAATGGAACAGGGCAGAAAATAACACACTAACTTCAGGCAACTGTTGCTTATTCATGGTGAGTCCAGATTTGAAATGTTGTTTGAAATGTAGCTTTTTTTGTTGTCTCTAAAAACCCTTCCGTTTTACCGCAGCGATCCTTCTGCAGAGCTCATTGTGCTCCCGATGATTTCTCCGGATGTGCACTTCAGTTCTGAACGATACAGAAATGCACAGGGATAGCCCTTTCCTCACTGCTTGCTCTCTCGTGCTTTTCTTGCTGCAGGAGACAGGTCCTGTTTCTAAAAGCACACTGCATGGCTTCTGATTTGGAAAGAAATCGTTTTGCAGCCAGCATTTGGTGTGCAGCTGCATGGAGGTGAAAAAGTGAACATAATTTCTGTGCAGTTTTCTGCAGCTTGAGCTTTGTGGCACCTTTCCATTGCTCCTTATTTCGCTGCCTTATCTTGAGAATGTATGGCACGGTCACTATGAAAAGAGCTTTGTGTTTGAATTCCTGGTGAGTCGAAGGGTCAGGGCCTATGAGTTATCTGCCTGCCAGCAAGACTCATTGCCGTGTCCCTTTATTTTTCAAGCTGAAATAGAAAAAACATGTGTCCTCATCCCTTTTTTATAAATGTATTTTGAATTCAGGTTTTACATGCTGTTTGTGTGTGCTTTGTTCTTTTGACAAACTCAGGCTTTGGGAGGAGGCCAGTTTTATTCTATCCATATTTATTTTATTTATTCAAGCTTTCCTGCAGCTTTTCTGAATTCCTTTGTTGTGATGCAAGTAATTTTTTCTTAAAACAATATTCTGAGGCTCTGATTTCTGCTGAGAGAAAAAGGATTTATACTCTGATACATATTTCCAAAATTACCAGAGAGCTAAATTTTAGGTAAGTTGCACAATTATACAGAAGATAAAGCTTTTATAATACTTTACTTGCTTAAGGAGGGAAACACAACTCTTGTGGATAAGTTCTGGAGCAGATTCTGTTAGATACACTAGTCATCTAGTGTAATGGTAATAAATATGATCTGAGCTATAATGTTATTTCAGTTGTGAGTTTGAAAAAGCTGCTTCATTAGCACAGCAACAGAATTAAACATTACATGCTGACAGTAATGTTAGAAATATGTTTGTGAAAACTGCTGAGTGGATGAAATTTACAGTAATAAATCATGTCAAAGTTACTCCCTATGTGATGTTTTAAGATATCTGTAATTTAGAGGAGAGTCTGGTTTTCCTTCAGCAGAAGTGTGATTCTATATAAAATTATTTCATCATATAATTCAGGTGCACAAAAAAATCTTAAAATTAGGTAGCAGTTATTTGGGCCCAAATGGAAAATCCCCATTTGATAGGATAATTCTAATATGCAGTGTAAGAAGTTGGTCAGATGAGCTCTGCACAGAGGGTTACTACTTGTTTCTTGATCTGTCTTTCTGTTTTTATGCTCACCTAACAATTAACAGAATGCTTGCTTAAAAAAATCAGATGATGTTTCAGATCTGAGTTGATCTGATGTTACAGTCCCTTTCAGGTGCAGAAGTTCATATTGTTCACCTATTTTATCCTTATTTGCCAGTTTGAGATCTTGAGTTCACCCATCAATTTTGAAAATGGTTTTAATAGAAAGGGAGGGTTGTGCCAGAGAAATGCTAAGAAATACAGTGATCTAAGTGGACCTCAAACTTTGTGTTTTCTTATTTTGAATTGAATTTCTGTGTATTTTGACTTGGGCTAAACATTACTTTCCACAAGAAAATCTTTGACTGTGCTCTTAGTTCAGTTATGGGTTTTAGGAATTTCAGGCTTGCTCTGAGGGAAAGAAATATGTTCTCTTCAGTAACATAAATGTACAATTTCCTTCTTGGCTATGCTCTGAGGGAGGAATACCTGCACAAGTGCTCTTTACAGCTCTAAAAACTGAAAGTAAATGAATCTTTGAGGAGAAGGTCTCCTCCCAGCTTTGCAGGCCTGGGGTCTCACCCCCCTCCTGGTGGTCACGAGGCCCTTGGGGAGCAGGGAAAGGTGGGTGCTCACATGGGGCCACCTCCTCCATAGGCACACGAGCAGAGGATCCATCCTTTCTGTGCTCTGGGGTTTCCACTGCCAAATAGTGCACCAGTGGTGTTGTGACACCAGACTGGAGGATTATGAACCATTTCTTCATGCTCTGATGATCAGCTCGATGAAGGGGGAAAGGTTTAATGAGGAAGGGAAGAATTTACTGAGGATTTTATGCCTATATCTATTATTAAAAGCAGAATATCTGCTCACAGTAGTTGTGTTCTGTGATTCAAGGAAAGCCAGCAATAATGATGCTTAAATGTGGTATTCTCACTGGCTGTCTGAGGACTGGGACAACTTAATGTGACTGGCAGGAAGCTTAAACATCAATATCTCCAAATACTATTATTCTCTCTCAGAGAAAGCCAAAGAACCATGAGCTCAGACTAAAATAATTATACAATCTTTTTTTTAGTACTCTCTGGCACCAGTTAGTGAAAAAATGTAGTTTTGCAAAGGTCAAAATGTTTGAAAGGTTTGTATTTTACATTATTAATGTTTTTCAATGAGTACATAGATTTGTTTTGTGAATTACACAGAAAGTGATTTTGGAGGTTCACTTTTAGGTTTGTTCTGTTCTGTATGGAAGAAGGAAATCCTTTATTTACTAGATCAGTTCCTTTTTTTTGGTATCAGATTAATAACAGAAACAGGTGTGCATGACACATGGATATCTTTAGAGTCACAATAGAAATCATGGAAATTCAAGACTAATAGTTGATTTTTCTTACAAAGAGAGGAACTAGTTTGTGCTGTCATGACAAGGTGATGTCTATAACAATAGATGAAGGAAAATTGGCAGGTATAAGAGAATTTTAGTATGCATGGAGTCAGTGAATCACAGTGTTAAGAAGAATTTTAAAAACCCCTCTAAGTTAATTCCTAGTAATTTTGAAAGAATTTTTTTAAGATTAAAAAAAAAAAAAACAAAGACAAAAACTTATTTCATTTTCTCAGCTGCAACTCATGATCACATTGGAATGTGATCTTTGGAATACCCAAATTAACTTTCAGTTTGCTTTTACTTTCCAACAACCTATTCAAACCATCACGAGAAGACTGTCCCAGAAGGTGATGATTAAGGGGAAAGAAGAAGAAGAAATAAAAGGAGAAACATTTGGCCTATGAAGTGATTTAAGTACTTGTAATATGGGAGTAAAAGCAAATGATCAGGGAGAAGAAGCAAAAGTGAGGATAGGAGCAGTAGTAAGAGAGGCAGAATTTAAAAAGAAAACCAGAGGAGACCTAAAAGTAGAAGGAGCATGGCATGAGAGAGGAGACCCATCCTGTCTAAAATGATTTGAGATGAGCCTTGGGAATTTTGCTGTCTTTCTCTGGGTTTGTTCAGAAGCATTTCCACTACTGGCAGCCAGCTTTATAACTGAGGTTATAAATTCACCCAAGAAAGTATTCTGTTCCTTCCAAAATTATGATCACAGCATTTCAGAGAGGGGGATGTAAGCTGGAGCCTCTCTTTTCCACCTAATGTCCTCTTATATTTCTTTATCCTCTTATATACTTCTCTCTGTCTAGCAGGGCAGGTAGAGGTGAGGATGGATGGTTACATCTATTGTGACTGTTTTTTGAGCACAGATTAAGTTTGTTTTTTTTTTTTTTCCAACTCCTACGAGATCCCTGCAACTTTTTAAAGATTCTTGTCCTTTGGAATGACTTCTGGCAATTCTGATTCTTGGGTCTGGGGGAGACAGGTGAGAAATATCAATGGACTTTCCTCTGCCTCTCTTCTGACCAAACCATCTACTTTAAATTCTTTTTATCACCCATGGCTTTTTTTGGGACTCTGTCAAAAATCCTACTGATTTTGGTAGGGATTGGGTGAGGCCAGCAGGGGAGTTCAAAACTGTGTTCATGATGATTTTCAGTGTATAAATGTGGCACTATAATGGTTTAAGATTCTTCAGTATTCTACTGGAAACGACACCAAAGTCCACAACCACAGAAGTACATACAGTGCTATCTCCAGTTTCTCAAATACCCACATCTCTGTTACAGAAATGTTTGGTGATTCAGGCAATAACTAGGTGAACTTTCCAATTATGACATTACCTTTAAAATCCCAAGACTGTGGTATTAATTATGTAACCTCAGTTTACTCAGCAACATGATAGAGGTAGGTAACAAATACAGCTTCAAGTACTGCCAAAAGCACACTCTTTTCCCTCTTTTAGGCCATTTTGAGTGACAGTATTCCACTTGTATCATCAACTGTCCACATCTCCTCTTAACCCAAAAGGTGTCCCCTGGACCACAAATTTACTGTGAAAGACCTGCAATTGGTCCAGTTTTGAACAGTGCACATTGAATTGTGTTAAATGATAAAGGAAAAGATAAATTGAAGAGAAGGCCCTATGCTGAAGTACATGTCCCATTATTGTTGGGACTTTTCATTATTTCCAAAAAGCAGCAGCAGCTGAAGACATCCTCCTAAGAATATTCCTTTGTGGCAGAGCTGGAGGTATCCCAGTGCTCTCTCACTGCTTCTTCTCCTCCCCACTTCTCTGCTAACCAAAACTGTGTATGTTGTTATGGCCAGGCTGGTGGAAGTACCTTCAAAGTGCCTTTCCTAAGGTGACATGATTTTGCAGTCCCTCTGGCGCGAGGATCAATGTCCTCTGAAAATACTGCCTGTGGTTTTGGTCTGTATTTTATAAGTTTTTCATGATTGTGGCCTGGTTGTCACTGAGTATTTGTTATTTTGGTCTTTGTATAATAAATTCCTGAAATAAAAATCTGTGCCCTTAGTAGGGGAGAGTAAGTCATAACATATGAACAGTGAAAATGGAAGAGAAAGTGATTGGCACAGAAATTTATTCAAAAAACATACAAAATGTGACACAGCAGCATGACAGAACCAGTTGGAAATACCTTTGAATTGTGTGGAAACCAGAATACACTTTCTGTGAGCCCCATAAAGCTTCTTTCAAGCTGAAAATTCACAAGGAAGGTTTTTTCCAGAAGTATTCAGTGTAGGTCCAACTATCTTTCCCCTGACATCAAGAAGAATTACATCAGTATTAGGCAAAACTGTAAAAATTGATAATTGATGCTATAGAAATAGTAGTATTCCTCAAATTCTCTCCTTTGTGGTTTGTTTTTCCTCTTCATTTATTATCTACTGCCATTCTCTGGGAGAAAACCAAGAAATTTGGCAGGATCTGGTAACTTAATCATGTTTTAAGATATATCAGGCCATTTGCTTTCTTTCATTTTGCTCGTCCTTTAACTGTATTTTTTGGCCTGAAATTTTCCATTATGTAGTCCCAAACCACAGGTGATTCTTTTGTTTGTTTGTTTTCTTTTTTTTTTTCATATTAAAGGAAGTATGTTGAAATTATTTTAAGCAGCAGAAGTAGGAATGCATTATATTTTCCTTCTAAAAATGAAGTAAACAAAATGAACTCAACAAAAGTCTTTGAAAAACAGTCTTTGGAACAATGTGATCAACAGGTGGTTTGTGGACTATTTTTAAAGGGCTTGACATAAAAAGAGAGCTAAATTGTTATATATTGAAGATGGTACAATATAGCTACTTATTACACATGTTTTGGCAATACATGTAAAGGTAGGCACTGATTCTTTTTATTTGCTATTTGGATCTTAAGACAAGCTGGCATTGCATATGGATAACACTGAGTCTCCTGTCCTTAGAGACCACGATGCTGCGGGAACCTGGCATTAACATGTATCCAAAACTGACTTAGCTGAATACTGGGAAGTAAAAACACAGGAAGCAAGATTGCCATCTTGGAGCATCTCACATGAGCGATGAATTAATGCTCTTTCCATCTTCTTTTTCATGAATCCTTCCTAGACTGTAGTTTCAGCAGCAGCAGGTGGTATTAAAAATGTGTTGGGGATTTTTCCCCCTCTTTATCTCCTGCAAGATATATGTAATTGCAATAACTCAACAACTTCTGCATCTCTGCTGACATTACCACCAGGTGATTCTCAACTGTGCTGTGAGCTGATGGGTACAATTTGAAAAAGGAGAAATTTACCTTAGATTTAAAAGAAAAAAAATTCTTTGTCATTAGGGTGATGAGATAGGCTAAAGGTTGCCCCGGGAGGTTGTCAGCCCTGGTAGATGTCCCAACCTTTGAAGTGTTCAAGGCCATGTTGGATAAGGCCCTGAGCAACTTGGTCTGGTGGGAGGTGACCCTGCTCATGGCAGGGGGTTGGGACTAGAGGATCTTTTGGGTCCCTCCATGATTCTGTGACTCCTTGGTCAGCTAATTGGTCCTGTCTACTCTCTGGCAGGACAGGCAGTAGCCACCTCCCAACTCTTAACTCAAAGCTAGCACTGTTTTAAATTTCTTTCTATTTTTCATCTACTTATATTCAAAAACCTGTTGGTTTTGTTTTGTTTTGTTTTTAAATCAAGCGATATACTGCTACATTATCAAGTATATACACATTTTATTTTTGCATACAGGCAGGTCATAGCAAATGCATGTTTTGAATTGCATTTTGAATAGAAATACAGAAAATTCTATAGAAAAAATCTGCAGCAGTACTTATTTATGATTAATATTTATATATTAGGGAATGGCATGTTTGTGACACACAAAATCTTGACTTCATTCCATCTATTCCATCTTTTATTTTATATCATTGGGAATTCAGTCTTGTCAATTTTTTATTTGTGGCATGCTTTATTTCCTGTATTGAATCCACTACTCTGTCACGTAAAATTTGGCCAAAACTGCTCCTTTCCAAAACATGCCCATTAGAAAATAACTCAAAAAAGATGATGAGCAAAAGCAATGCATGACAGTGTTCAGTCATTGGGGATGGACTCTGAAAGGGAAAACATTACAGCAGTTTTTTTGACCTGGCCAAACTGAAACATCAGAAACTTTAGATGAAAATTCAACTCTTATTTACATTGTGCTATGTATGTACACTTGCACATCCAACTGATTTTCAGGCGGAGGAATTTGTTCTTAAGACAGTCCAGTTATGAACTGATGGAAAGAACTTCCAAATTCAGACATTGGCATGGCTGAACACCTTAAATTCAGTTTAAATATCTGAAAAGGTAACCATTTTATAGGGATTTAGTTATAGAAACATAGTATACAGTGGCATTGCATCCATCTCTGTCATTCTCAGTTTATTCAGAGTTTACCACAGTATTAAGTCCTAAGAGTTTTAATTTACCTCTGGATATAAAAATCTCAAGGTTTCATCCAACTTCTTTGTACCTTTGGGCAAATCTCTTAAAACACGTAATTTCTTACTGCTAAAATATTTTTAGTATTTCTATTTATTTTATAAAGGAATGTGTTCCTTTCTAGCTACAAGTACATTAACTTGAAAGTATCCATCTAGAAGGGTTTTTTGTTTGTTTTTTTAACTTTGCAGGTCAATTTACCTGTGCTCTGTAAGTAGGTTTTTTTTACATCTAGTTGGATGCATTTGTAGGTGATCATTGGCGTATCTGAAGTCAGGAAGTGAAAGTCCTGTAGTTTAAAGTGCTAATTAAAGTGCACATCACAATTGAAAGTAAAATGCTGTATTTCTGCTATATTGGAAGCAGGGTCCCTCATCTCAGTTCTTAAAACATATTTAAGAGCCTAATCTTAGAATCTTAAAAAAAAAACCCCAAACAACCCAAACTATATTTCACAGAGCTGGCATATTATCAACAGTATTATTCTTAAATATTTGTTGTTACTCTCCTTTTGTAAGTGAGACTTCTACTAAGGGTTGTATGTTCTCCTTTGTTCTTTCCTTCCTTCCTGTGGTTTGAACCCTTTTGTGTCTCATTTAAATCTGAAAGGTGAAATTCTCAATGAATATCATGTTTTATGAAAATCTGCGAGTGTGTGGAGGAAAAATCCCACAATTGATGCCAATTTAGAGGAAGAGGCAGGCAGAACATAGCTGTTATACATTCTGTTTGGCAGTGGCTCAGTGGCCAAACAAAGTGTGTTCAGTCCCAGACTCATCACAGTACAGTTTCTCCTGCCAGGTGATGGTGTAATAAGCAATGTGGAGAGATATGGCCATTTGCAGTGAGAAGAAAGAATGTGGAGTTACAGAGCAAAGAGCAGAAATCTGTAGGAAAACAGGTTTCATCCAATCTGGTGCTTACAGGACACCTTGGGTTTGCTGTTGCAGAAGAATAAGGGACCAAATGCCAAAAGTTCTTAAAGGGATGTAAATTGCTTACTATAGGCAAACAAGAACATCTTGTTTGCTTTTTCTTTCCTATTTATTGAGCATCTTATCGTGCATGGGGAAAATCACATGCTATTTCAGTCTTCACAAACTGCACTGAACACATGAGATTCCTACTAATCTTTCATATGAGATGGCCAACTGCAGTTAAATTCTGTAAAAACAGTAAAATATGGATGCCGAGGTATGAAATATGGTAATAAACATTAAATTGGAGGAAACCTACTTTTTCCAAGTGTGAATTTAGCCAGAACTTGGTTCTTTACTTGGCTCTGTTGAAGTCAGCATAGATATGTTTAGATGAGGATAAAACCTTGATTTTAAAGCAGTTCAGTGATGTCGCCCTGATTTTCTCGTTTTACCAAGCCTTCTGATGTTTGCATTTTTGCACAGAACTTTCTCACACACTTTATGTAAATAAATTATTGTTTTTCATTCCTTTATGGGGGACGAGCAACCTGATGGACTGTCGGGTTGCCCAGTGGCATTGAGGAAGTGGCACTGTCACCCTCCAATGACACTGGCATTTCAGAAAGATATATATATGGAGTCAGATGTTTTAAGAAAGAGTTTTTTAGTTTGCTTTGAACAAACAAAAAAGTGTCGTGTGTTTGTCGCCCCACGATGACACAGTATTTTCTATTTGTTTACATTTAAAATGTCTACATGTTCATTTTACCTTGGGCAAATTGTAAATGGCTTTTGTAAACTTGGGATTAGTCTTTTCTAAATATGAGAATGTTAATACTGAAAATATTAATGCTTGCCTATTCTGTTACTTAAACGATTTTTTAAAAGAGCATTTTATTTCTCAGCCAAACAAGGTTAATCAATGGAAATTATTCTCTACTGCCTTTTATGATGCTATTGATTACACAGGTTTGGTTTTCTAAAATGCTGTAGCTTGTGTAAGATAACTTTCCTTCTCCTAATGTCATTCAAGATAAGGAAAAACACCAACTCATTTTCTTCTGTTGTGCTTTTTGTTTCACAAGCTGATTGAGCATCAATGCCAGATGATGATCATCAGCAATCCCTAGTTTATTTATTAGAAAAAAATAGAAACATTTCACATTTGAGGAACAGTTGTCTTTTATGGACTGTTTTAGAAAGGTACTACTTCTAAATATTCATTTTTCAAGAAATGGAGATGTTACCAGTAGCAACAGGAAATATTAATGATTCGGGTCACTGCAAGGAGAAGTCCATTCAGCAACAGCTTTTGGATGGAATTTGCAGCTGAATTTAAGAGGTTGGTAGCAATTAAGATGTACTCTGTACTTGGAAATGCTGGATGACAGATTTAGCCACAGTGACCATTCTCCAATATCTGCCATACATGCAACTTCAGTGCTCAGCACACAAGTCTTTTCCCCTCTTCAGGGCTTTTAGAGTTTGAGTGACTTCCTTGGAGCATCTCCCATTCTTGCACCTGGCAAAGCAGAGCATAAAGTCTTCTGTGGCATATGAAGGTCTTTCTGTTGCTCCTTTTTTTGGTATTTCTGAACATCCTTTTTGGTGGATAAACCCTGGCAATTCTCTGAAGAGATTTTGTACATGCAATAGCCGATTATTACTTTTAAGCACGGAGTTGTCCCTTTCAGGGCTCTCTGATTCTGTGTCCTCTCAGTAACCAGGGGCCAGATCAGTAGTGTGCTTTTCCTTTTAGCAGCATGTTGTGATGTTAGACCTTCCTGCAAAATCATGTGTTTCATATGTTTTTTATATTTTAATCACGTTTTTTAAAGTGCTTCCAGATGTAAGCACATATTTGGTTACAGCTTACTGCACATGCTTCTGCACCAATAAACTGGAAAGGCCTGCATCCAACAGCCTTGAAATCCATGTGTGACTTTGTGTGTGACTTCCAAAAGCTCTGCTTCAGGATGTTGGAAGTCAGGGGGTTTGGGCTGGAGGTTTTCTCAGAGGTGTTCAGCCACAGATAGTGCAATACTTACAATAGCTTAGTAGTGTGAAAAGTCTCATTGCAAGAGAAAATGCTTTTATTTCTCCTTCTCCTCCCTCCTCCATGAATCAGACATCTAGTAATGCTTCAGCTTGGTCTTGCCAAGACAGATGAAGCCCCCAGTTAACCAGAGAGGCTGTTTATGTGCTTAGGACTCCCATATATCTGTGCAAGGTACACTGACTCACACAGAGGGAGGCTAATGTGTTCTGGGCTTAGAAAATCCTCATGCAAGTGCACTGTGTGTGCCGATATAGCAGGTAAAATTACTTTATTAAATTTCCTTTTTCTGTCTTCACGTCTGTTCATGGCAGCCCTTATCCAGAGGCTCTTGCTGTTTTCCCACCAGGCAGTTCTTCTGGGCACAAGGAATGCCCCTAAGGGAAGCAGGCCACAGGAAAAGGATGAGGTGACTTTCCCACATAATGCAGTAAGTGACAGAAAGTGCATGTGAGGTAGGTGAAGCACATGTTGGCATTGTAGAAGGCTCAGTCCTACTTGTGCTTCACACATTTTTCCTTTCCAAGCAGGAATCATTAGCACAACAAAACACCAGCAGTTCCCTTTTTGCTAATTCCAGTTTTGTGATAGCTCAAGAAGACCTGTATGGAAAGGTGAAAAACATAAAGCAGCTCTATGTAACACCCCTTGAGTGTGGGTGGGGAGAGAGAGATGAAACTGCTTATTTTACCATGTAGAACCCCTCTTGAAAATCTCCTGGGGTGTGGGAGAAGAGGCCTTTGAGTGTCCTGAAAAAGAGGAAAGCCATGAGATAAGTACCTAATAGGTTTTCTGGAAGAAGTGGAGGCTTTGAGACAGATAAAATTTCTCAGAACTTCATATGATAAAAAAGTCCTTGACTTAGAAACTTTTCACAAAGATAAAATTAGAATATTTTGTAATGACTCAGTGAGTGAAGGCTGAGAAAATGAATCTTTATATATATACATATATATAGATAGATAGATATAGATATAGATATATAATATTCATAGTCAATAATAAATTGGGATAATCAGAAACAGATTGATGCTGAACTCTGCTCAGATCATGCCATTCAGGGGCATTTGTTGATAGCTTGAGGGAAATCTTAAAAAAAACCCCAAGGATTTTTGTGTGAGAGATGCGCAGAAATGCCCATAATTTATCTGAATAACTTTAATGTGGTAGGTAAACTCAGCCTTGGCTTTTAAAAAAAGAAGAATTTATTTGGTTCACTTGGGACATCTCAAATGTTGATAAACTGGAAAGAACTGTGCCAGTACTTCTGTCATATGGTGACAGAGAAAAACATGCACAACAGAAGCATACTGTGCAATGAATCAAGTAACACAGTTTCTATTCAGATCACAGCCCTGCGGGTAGATTATATAGAGAGTAATTTTAGCCCTCTTAGAAGTGTGTTGCTAGAATTTCTCTATAAAGAGCAGAAATAACAGAAGCCTGGTAATTAAACATGCTGAATTTAAAAAGAATTGGAGCGAAAATATTTATTGCAATAAGATTGAAACACTTAAAATCTTTTCAGCTAGTCTCGCATTAGCCTTTGTGCACCAGTGGCATTTAAATTAAAACCAGTGTGTTTCCCTAAATAGAAAAGTTGGTTTTGATGAAGGCAGAACTTGTGATTAAAACAGCCTCCATTTGAAATCCCTGACTGCATCTATAAAGCAACTCCTTTGAACAGTATCCTGCTGTCATACTGCTGATGACAATGAAGCTAAATATAAGTACAGAGCGTATCTGCAAATGTGCAATATATTATATATATTTTTTTATATATTTTTATTTAAAAAATATACATATATTTATATTCCTAGCTGAAGCACTTGGGAAACTTGACGTATTTAGTTCAAATGCAGATGTGATATTGGGATCCCTTTCCCCCAAACCTGGTCTTGTAATAAGGAAGGAGCCATTACTTATTTGAAACTTCATCCTTTTTAAAGGTGATTCATGGTAATATAACAAAGATAAACATAAACTGAAAGTCTGAATCCATCTCTGATGTTGTCTACTTGTCTACACAGTACACTATGTATTAAGAGAAATCTATGAAGTCCCTCTGTATGTACTTTCAGTCAGTTGTACTTGATGGCAAGATCTATAAAAGATGTTGGGTATGGATTTTTTTTTCACTATTCTTCTTTTTCTATGTTTTACCTACAACCATATCTTATTGTGTGTCCATATACAGCATGAATATCAGCCCAGTGTAGATGTCTTTGATAGAAATACATGGACTATATATATACATATATGTGTATATATATATATGTATATAAATAAAAGCAAGAGATCATCTCCAAAAGATCCTCTCAAAATGTCATCTGGTTTCTTTGGTCCTTGCTAGCTGAAGGTAGCTGAGCACATGCTAAATGGAGCAGAAATGAGAGAGCAGAAAATGGCAATTGTCAATTTAATCAATACCTAAACCACAGTGTAAATATCTGTTGATGTTTGTAGTGTCTGGGATAATGGGGAAAGGTTTAGTTCTGCTTGTGCTTTCCAATATTTTAGCAATGCTCGTAGTCACAAACCTGCCCTAAAATACCAATTAAAGGGGGTTTATGAGTGCTTTGTGTTACTAGAGTGATGCAACTGATCAACACATGTCAATGAAAGCAGCCTGTTGTTTTGCCATTTTTGAAATAACAAACCTGAATAACATAAAGTAATCTGAGCGCTGTGCCTAAAAGCAACACGTTGGATGGTCCTCTCTCTCCCTGTAAATTAAGGAGTTATTTGAGTTAACTAATTGATTATAGACTCTTTGGCCCATAGCGTCCATTTGAATAATCTAGCAGCTGGAGCATGTAGATGGTGGAGACTCGGGATGAGAAGTGGAGAACAGCTGGGAAAGGCCTCGGGTGGCAAGGAAAGGAGGTAGCAGCTGGAGAGTATAAACAGGGACCTGACAGGGAAGCTTTAGATGAGGAGAAAATCTGCAGCTGGGTTTGGGAGTCTTTACCTTATAGGTAGCTGCTCCTACACAGAGTTTTTCCTCAAGAACTGACTTGGCCACCCTTAAATCTTCTCATCTACCCCTTTTCTATATCTTTATATGTGAATCTCAACTGTGCAGTGTATGCCAAGTTTGGTATGCTGTAATGTATGCTATTCTTTACCGTTCCATTAAATTTAAACATAAGAAGGAAAAAGTTATCTTTATTATTCAACTTATCAATATGAAAACCACATCATATTAAGGAGCCAGTATTCCCATGTACAGTACTGTTCAACTGTGACTTCTCACTCGGCTTTTAAGACTGTTTTACAAGGCTATTGAATTGCATAAGCCTAAGTATATGATGTCATAAATAAATATTGTTATGTGTAGTGGATGCTTGTAGATTAAAAAGAAAAAGCAGAACCAGAAAAGTAAGATCAGTCAGGTTAACACTGTGTATGTAATCTAAGTGAATTCCTGTTTGAAGTATGATTTTCCAAATGCATAATCCAGTCTTGATTTAAATGGGTGAAGGACAGAGAACATGTCATCATCCTTGGGAAGGTGCTCCAGTAGGGAAGTACAACAGGTACCCTGTGTACCTGCATCACATATATATATATGATCATATATATATATATATATATAATCTGAACTTGACTACAGAGACTTGTTTGTAGTGTTGTCTTTTACCTGTAAAAACCTCCTATCAAAACTGATATAGATAGTGATCCCTTCAGACATAATTTTTTGAGGATAAATGGGACCATGTTAAAGAGTTTTTTCTGGTCCTTTACTCATGAGGCTCTTTAGTGAGTTTCTTGAATTGTGCACATCAGACATCGATACAGCCTTCCAACACCAGATGCCTGGATGCCCAGTATAGAGGTAACCCAAGCTCTTCAGTCCTTTTCAGGCTCCTTCCAAAGAGGCCTCAGGGGATGCATTTTTCCCCTCAGCCCTGACAGTGCATCAGGTGCTCATGTTTGGTGGAGTTGTGTCCACTCTTAGTGCCAAGCCTTTTTAAAAAATGCTGCCCACAGCATAAACTCTCTCATTCTGCCAAGAGAACCCTACTCTCTTGTTTAATTTGTATATATATATAAATTGGTTATCAGAGTGAAGGGACATACCCAGAGGCTCACAGAGTCTGGGAGCAGCAATGAGACTCCTAAATATCATATTGTGTCCTTGCCAATGGTAATTTTGCTTGTTTCTTCCCCTGTACTTTGGGTGAATATTAGCATTTTTCTGCTTCATGTGCCAAGGCTGTACATGCTCTTTCTTTTAGATTTTATCTATTTTCATCTGGTAAACAGAGTATACTTGTGGGATTGCATTGTGATAATGCTGTTTCTCTAATCATGTTTATTATTATTACTATAAAATGTTATCTACAGGGTTAATTATTTCCTGTAGATGTGTGATTAATAAAATATTCATCTCAAGTACATGATGAAATGCCTTCCATCTTGTTTAACTTAAGATTAAATTTCCTTCATTGCTGCCAAGCTCTGTTCAGGGTGGTACTCCTTTTCTGCTATCTCCAGGGAGCTGATATCATGCTGGTTTGGAATATTCATTAGCAGCCCAACCCTTTTTCCAGGGATAACTCTGATTATGCCCATTTCAAATGCTTCTGCTTTTAAAATATGCATCAAGAAATGAATTATTTCAATAAAAAGGGGCTTGAACCTGAAATCTGCTTCCTGGGCTGGCTACAGAAGAGGAAGAGAGAGTCTTGAAATGAATTAATGTTACCAATGTGACACTTTTGTACCAGGGGCAGAAGCTATTATTTCCCTTTCCAGATGTAAGAAAACTATTCTCTGGTGCTAAGCAGAAGAGACTTTTATTTTTAGGATTACTCTGTGTTTAAAAACTTCTACTAGAAAGGAGCAAGTGTTTTATTGGAAAGAAAAGAAAAACAAAACTACCTAATTCCTCAAGATATCAAATTGTATGTTAAAGTAGAACCAAATCCAAAGAAGAGCTGACCTAAATTGATGCCAGTAGGTATTCTTAGGAATTTTTTTAACTTTTGTTTACCTTTCTTGAAATGAAGGTGGCCTCTTCTATTTTTTTCAGTTATCGTTTTCTCTTGAAATCCGTCACTAAAGCTGTTGTCTGGTGTGATTATAGGGATTGCAGCTGTGCTGGGTCCTACCAAGTGGCCAAGCAGTGAGTGTGGCCAGCAGGGAGCTGTGCCAGCGTGGCAGGCAGCAGTGTGGCACCTGATGTTGGCAATAACTCCCTGGTCCTGGCCACCTGGCATCCCTGACAAACTTTAGGTCTCTGGCTGCTGGAGGGGCACAATTGTTGCTATGCCCTTGCCAACAGCAGCAGGGTTGAAACTTCACCACAGCTACTGACGTGTGCCATGAAGGAGTTATGGGCATGGAGAGGGAGGGGGAGCTGCTCTGTTGAGGGGAAGCAGGAAAGTCTTCAGATACGTGACGCTAATGGGCCACCTTAGAATCATAAATATGCAGAGTTGAAAGGAATCCATCAGGACCATTGAGTCCAGCTCCTGGCCCTGCACAGGAGACCCCAAGAATCCCACCATTTGCCTGAGGGGATATGTCTAAATACTTCTTGAGAGTGTTGTCTCGATACTTCTTGAGCTCTGTCAGGTTTGGTTCTGTGACCATTGTCCTGGGAAACCTATTCCAGTGCCCAACACCCCTCTGGGGCAAGAATATTTTCCTGATATCCAGCCTAAAACTCCCCTGACGCGATTGCCTGCCATTTCCTTGAGTCCCATCACTGCTCATGAGAGTGGAGAGATCAGTGCCTGCCCCTCTGCTTCTCCTCATGAGGGAGATGATGAAGATTGCCATGCCCTGCCCTGGAGCAGTGTGACATGGGTACTCATCACCCGGGGTTTGGATCATTCCCTCGGGGTCCTTCCAGTGCTGGCAGGGAGGTGGCGGTGCTGTCTTGGAGCTCAGGCCCGTTCTCTGCCGGGTCTGGAGGAGCCGCCCGGGGCCAGGCCCAGCGCGGGCCGCCCCAGCCCCGTGCCGAGTGCCTGCAGCGAGGTCCAGGCGTCGGCAGTGGCGGGGCATCCTCAGCCCTGTGACGGGCATCAGGCCTGCAGTGCTGGGGGCCGGCCCAAAAATGCCTCCAGAAGCCTCAGTGGTAGCCAAAGGTGGCCCCAGCATGCTTTGCTTGGCCATAATGCAGGGAGCAGGAATGGGGCAGTCTCCCTCTTCTGTGTGCTATGCAAGGGCCAAATCTCCATATCCTCCTGCTCTGGCCTGGACCATTCTTAGGAGGGGAACACCATGATCAGCACAAGGTATTTTAGAAAAAGCAAGACCAGCAGCCTCTTGTAAAATATCTCAGTTACTGGGCTGGCAGGTGTGAAGTGATTTCTTGTAGCGGTTCTTGAGCTGAGAAGCAGATGGTATCTACGTGCTATGGTGTAAAGGCAGCAGAAGCACTTGGAGGATTAAAATGATGACTCATTGGAGCAAAGCAGGCCAGGGAGATGAAGAATTGAAAGAGATGGCATTAGTTAATACAAAGTTGCTGGATTTTGAGGCATGCACAAATGTATTTTTACGCTACTGAGAAACAGTAAGTTTTCAACGTTGTAAATCTGCTCTCCAGACTATATATTAAATTAAATAAATTAAACCCTCAGGTTGTTTTTTTTTTTTCTTTTTTTCTTTTTTTCTTAATATATTTTACCTTTACGTTTTGTTTTTCAACTACCAGGTAATGAGTCCTTATGAAACTAGAAAAGCAATCCTTGTCCAGCTTGGGTAAATAGAAAGATTGGCTTGTCCTTAAATGATTGATTACTTTTAAGTTACTGTGAAAGCTTTTTTTAAATAGGTCAATGTAAGTGACAAAGTAAGCAAAGCTACTCCTTTTCCCCTCTTTGTTGGAGGTATCTTTATAATTTTCAGCATACACTCATGATGTGGAACTTAAGATAACACACCTCTAACACACTTCCTAAATGATACACTGTAGTATTAAATGCAATAGAGGTAATACATGTAGTGAAATTTGATGAGTTTTCCAGTTTTTCCTTGAGATACAGTATTTGAGAGGTTGTAACTTCTGTGAAGTTCAGAAGCTGAAGTGTTTTCTGCTTTAGAAAGAGGTTTTGTAGTTGTTGGGTTATTTGGTTTAGATTTTTTGTTTGTTTTGGTTTGGCTTTAAGGAAGAAGTTGGATGATAATTATAACATCTCTGCTTTGGAGACAAGGGAGAAGAATACAATATTTTAACAGTTACTTTGTGGGTTTTTTTTTTAACCTGTTTTTTAAAAAGTTTCTGCAACTAAAACAGGGAAGATATGAACCAATTTTGACAGGGAATTCTGCAACAGTTTATGATGAGACTGAGTTGTTTTAGTGCATTGTAAACTACTAAGCACGGACAGTTCAGTTTAATGATAAACATTCAAGCTGTTCAGCTGAAAAGTCTACTGAGCATACTCACAGGCAGAGCTAGCTGCATGTTGGAAAGGCAGAATTTGATATAACCCTAGGAATTAGAAAGGGAACTGGAAAGAGGCATCAGCAGCAAAAGTAAAGCATACCAAGGGCTCAGGTAAAGGTTTTGCTTTTTAAAACTCATCATTGCTCCTCCTTACAGCTTATCATAGAATAATAAGTAGTCCTATTACAAGGTCCTAACTCTGCAGAACAGCCTATCTAGTGACTTAATTTATGACACCAGTGTTTAATAGAAGAGTCAAGCATATCCATACAATTTAATGTTTATGCATTATTTGACTATGTACTGTTCACATTTTGTACCTGGGCTGTGCTCCCATGGAATAATTTACACCACTTGAAGTAACTTGTGTAGTAATCTGTCCTCACATCTAAGGATAAAACTAAGTTACTGTTTTAAAACTAAGGAAAATTACTTTATAGAACAGATCTGTTTTCTGAGCCTGTGTGTGTTTGACTTGTCATAACACCAACAAAGTAGGGGAGACAGCCACACCCACAGACATGCTGTGAAAGCAAATTTTACTTTGCTGGTGCACCATAAAATGTTGATAATGTTGGAGAACTGCATGAAAAGTCTAATGTAATAGAAAGGATACATGAACTGCCAGTAATCAGAAATGTGAGGGGAGCTAAATCTGAAATACAGATAAAAGTCAGTGCAGTTGACTGACCTCACTGTAAAATCAGAAACCTTGTTCCTTTGATATGGATTTCTTTTCTTCTAAATCAGTCCTAGTGTAACTTCTTCCCTGGTCTCCCAACAAGTCCCTCTCATTCCTGAACATCCTGATTTGTAGGCAGCACAGGTACATTGCTTCAGAACTGTCTTGGTCATTGGTGGCTCTTCTCCAGAGCAACACCTGCTGATCCCTGAGTTGCCTGGTGTCTTTCCAGAAGAGAGGGACCATGACAGGGAATTTGTGCAGCATGTTAATTCTGATGTGTGGAAATGCTTACAAAGGCTATGGGTTGGTTCCAAATCCAAAAGTCAGAGGCAATTTTATGAGGACACAAAAATTAAAGTGCCTGCAGCTCATGTGGGCCTCCCAAAGACAGCTGAGGGCTGAGATCTTTGGCCTTGCATCTTGCCAAAGAGCTGTTGGCTGCAGGATGAGGATTAAGGAGAATGGATAAATATTTGGGGAGTGCAGAAGTGGAATGAGTCTCCTTTGCTGTGTAACTTGTTTAAAAGACACAGTTTGGCAGCCAGAACTCTGTGTGGGTCAGCTGGCTGCCCCATGGGGAATCCAGAGCACCTTCATGCAGTGAGTTGTTCCTGCCTGGCTGAAATCCTGTTTGTTCCAGATGTTTGACATACAGATATCTTTACTAATGACCTATGTCTAGTTAAAGCTGTAATGCTGGCTATCAGAAAAGAAACACTTTCCAAAATGTGTTTGTAAAAAGCTAGGAAACCTCTGAATATTAATTTCAAAAACCTCACTTCTGTTCGGTTTGATTTACACATCTAATGGCCCCAGGATTTTTGTTCATATTTTTGTGGCTGAGGTTTCAGTGGACTATGCCAGAAACATGATGGTTGTCCACACCAAAAAGTACCACTGAATCCTAGTGATGGTTCAGTCCAAATCAACCTTGAGTAAGCTTTAATAAATGTCCATTTGTTTAAACCTCTTATGTTTGCTTCATATGTCTGAAAACAAACCAAAGATTTGGCAGTACACTTGAACTACATCTTTATGGGAACAGCTGTACTATGCTGAAAGCTTATCAAGATCCTGAAGTTTTATATGTAGCTCTTCAGAATAAATCACAGTTAAAATTGGATATGTCAGTTTGCTTGTTTACATTAGCAAATATTAGAGTGCAATAGGAGCAGATCTGGAAAATAAAATGTTTTGTGCTTAGGACCTGATGTCCACATGTGGGAACACTTCTGAAGTTTTTACTTTAGATTAGGTTCAATCTAGTTCTATGTACTGAATCTTCATTTATGATCAGAGAGCATATTTTTCATAAACTACCAGCCCCACCCTTTTTTTAATTTGTCCTTAAAAAAAAATATTTTAATATGTGAGTTTTTTCTCTGTCAGCAGGTGCATATGATATTCTGATACAGGTTATGGTTGCATGCCTGACATACTAGGTTAGCACAATGAAATGAAAATTAAACTTATGTTGATTCAAGAGGGTTTCAAAATGAGATCCTACTTTACAAATATCACACATTTTGGTGAGGTTTCACTACATATTTTACTGAAATTAATGTTTTAGGTCCATGGAGATTGCAATCTGAAACAGGTTGCAGGCCATCTGCTCAATATGTTTTCTGTGATGGCAGCCAGTTCCAGGTGCTTAGGAGCTTAGAAGTCCCTATATTATATAGCTGTGGAATAAAATAGCCCCAGGGCAATGTCTTTGAGATCCATAAGAGGTTCTCTGTTTGTTCTGTTACCTTAAGCAAAATATTTTGAAAACATCTTACTTTGAAAACAAATATGGTTTACTTCATGCAAATCAAGACATTGGCAATTTGAGGGACCTCTCTGTGTCCAAGCTTTAGGTACAGATGACTTGTAAACTTCACCACAATTATCTTCAAATGGCTTAGAATATGNCATCTATATAAAAAAAAAAAAAAGACAGAAAAAATTTAACACCGGAATTGCTTGAAAGCCCATTTCACTGGATATATGTAAGTTGGGATTTTTCCTCCCAGTTATACAAATATTATTTTCAAATGCCCTAGCTGCACTTTGGAAAGTTGCAACTTTGGAATCCTTGAGATTCAAGATATCTAATGGACTGCAGAAAAGACTGCCAGAAACAACAAAAATTCTATTCAGGAATAGAGAAAAAAAGTCTTTATTTTATTAAAATTTACAAATGAGAAACTATTTTGAGAGGTCAAGTATGGATTCTGCAGTTCCAGAGCTGGTTTGGACCCAATAGCTTGAATAACTTACTGAGGGACACATCTACTTGCAATATGAAAAAAAAAAAAAA
>WBNO01008487.1:0-33842 GCA_013400575.1 Peucedramus taeniatus | reverse complement strand
ATATATATATATATACTAGCAAGCTCTGACAGTTCAATAAATTTTATATATATATATATATACACACATATATATAGACACACACACACACACACACATATATATATATATATAAGGTCTGACAGGCATTTATTTACGTTTTTCCCATGCTCTGTGGGTGTTCTGTTTGTCAATAAGCAGTCGGGGTTTTTTTACTTTCATCCACTAGAAATCATTTACTATCGGCAAAAAGGAATTCTTGGAACCCTTTTAAAGGAAACACTCAGTCCAGAGTGTTTCCTGAGAAAACACTCAGTCCAGAGTGTTTTCTCCTAGACTTCTGTCCAAACTGAGACACGCACCCTTGAGGGTTTTGCTAGATGTGGTACTTCCCAAACTTTTTTATTGAAAAAACAGGACAGAATAGCATAATAAATTATCCAGTGTGCTGTACATATCCCACTTTGAAGCAATGCTGTTGGCAAGGCAGTGTGACATGAAAGTGGGAGAGGTCCTATCAGTCATGGCCAAAAGGGGACACAAAATCCAGCCCTGCCATGGCTCCAGCACCTGGGATCCAGGTGTGGATGTGGCTGCTGGAGATAATGACTCCTCTGCTGATGCAGGACTGCCTGACCTTGTATGCAATGCTGTCCTAATGCAGTTTTTTTACTGCGGCCCAATTTAATAATCTGCAATATCCTACACCCTACTGCGCAGCACAGGGTTGCTGAAGAGTACTGTGGCAATTGCCACATGGTGCTGTGTTGTACTCTAGAGGCAGAGTGGTTGACTTGTAAAAGAGGACTAGACAGAAGCAGTTAAAGCACAAAAATCTGCGGTGCATCTTTAGCCCATGCGACTTTCCCTTTGTAAGTCTCGGCATGATGTTGAAACTTATTCCTAGCACACAGTAGTATGAAAAGCAGACTAGGAAAAACAGCCGTATTAGTGAGAAGAAGTTATATCAGCTTTCTAAGAACTTCTCTGCTGCTTGAAATTATGGTATAAAAAAGTGAACAAATGCAGTTTTACACATTCAAAGCTTTATGATGAATATTCACAATTTATTTTTGAAGTATTCCTAGTACAACCTACCAATTCTTGTTTTATGGTTTTTTTTTTTTTGCAACAATCACCACATGAGTTTGCAGCAGTATGAATCTGCCACAAACATGCCTGTGGTGTTCTCCACAATCCTTTGTTACAAATTGCAATTTGGTTGAAAATCAAATCAGGCAATAAGCTTGCATGGAATCCGATCCTTCTGATTTGTAAGCCTACAAAGAAAGATCAGTGGCATTCCAGTTTAGTTTCACAGCCAGATCAATTACGGAAATGTGCTACGTCAGTGAGGCTGCTTTGACTCAAGGCCACATTCTTATCCTCCCACTCCAGAAAATTTGATACAAATGATGAACACAAATACAGGATCTCTAGCTTCCAGGAGGTGTTGTGCTTAAAGGTTTTTATCTTCAAATTCTGTCTCAGCCATCAAAGTTTTGGGATATCAGGTTATTTTGAGATTGTTTTCGTATAAGAACTAGCACTTATGATTTTCTTTTAAATATATTCAGATTTTTAGAAAAGAGCTCTCCCACTATGTAATTCTAAAGAAACCCACATGCAAGGATTGAATTTAGGCACATTTTCACAGACTTTCATAACCATTAAGTGAAATTTGCCATAGCTCTGAAACTATGTTTCCATCTAAGGAAAATTTTAATTTTTAAGGTATAAATGTCCAGTGAAAGGAAGAAAAATTTATCCAGCTGGGTTTGAGATATCTGCAGTATTAGGTAACTGCTACCTTTTTGTTTTTCCTCTTCCTTCAGTATGACAAACAACATATAGTTTTAATGACTTTTTTCTTTTTCCTTAGAGAAAAGTGAAATGTGGCTTTTTCAGAGGTGGATTGCTCTTATATTATTGAATAGAATTGGGTGTTTGGGGTATAGGGAGTCTACCATGTGACTTATGATATTTTATGGTATCCTCTGCTAAGGTTTGAACAGCCTAATAAATCACAGTAATATCTGGACAGAACAAAGTAGCCTCAAAAGACAATTCAATAGATAAAAGTAAAAATAAATTTATGCTGGCTTTAATTCTTTTTACTGAAATGATTACCTAATTCAAGACATTTCTACTAATAAAAAATAAGAAAAATTAAGTGCAGTGAACAGAACAGTATATTCTAAAAGTAATTGTGTTGTCTGTCTGACAAAAATCTGTTTAAAACTTTCCAAATATTAAAGGACCATCTAAGGATATTCTCTGATGGCTTCAATAGTGGCTGATCTCTTCAAACTCCGAGTGAGTTAAACAAAATGAGAAGCTGAATCCATAGGATTCATTTTTCTGGAAAAGGAGTAAGAAAGAACAATTGAAGTTCATCAAAGTTACAAGATAGTTTTTGTTTTCTGGATTCTGCTAGAGCTTAAAAGGAGTCTCTGAGCATCAAAATCCTGAAGAGATTTGATATCTTAGAGTGCAGTAAGCTAAATTTGTTATAAAAATTATTTCTTTTGGCAGTAACACTGATGTATGAATATTAATGGTTCAACTTAGCATACGTTAGAATTCTGTGGAAGGCATTCACAAGGAATTCTGTAGATGCTCCTCTTTACCTGTCAACCCATAATAAACATAATTTTAATTAAACATAATTTTGTTCCAAGGGAGGAAAAATATAACAAAAACCCCTTTTTACTTGTCTATGAATCACTTGACTCATGGTTGACTTTCAGCTGTATAATGTTTCCTTGTGACCTGTTGGGAGCTGATACACTTTTCTGTGGGAGTCCCAGAGCTAGAATTTGCAATCAATAGGCTTAATATGTGTTGCTGTTCTGTCTTCTTTAGTGGACACGAGAGAACAAGTACTCCCTGCCAAACACCTGTGATCTCTATATTCACACCGAAGGACTTTCTGCTGATAACATATGCAAGGGCTATAGTATTAACCTCTCTTTTAAACTTTTAATAGAAAAGAGCCAGGAATAAAACAAGTTCTGGGTATGTTCCAAAACATATGATAATCTTAGTTCTTCCCAAGGACAAGCAATGAGTAGAGTGAACACAAAGCCAGTGAGAGGTTCTCATAAAGGTATTCTTGTTTGGCCGCTAATTGTGGGATTGGCCAAAGTACCATTGGTGTTGGCAATGGTAATGCAGAGCTCTCTGTGATCAGGATCCTGGACAGATCTGGGGACCAGCTGCTACTTAGAAGAAACAAATTTTTTGTCAGAAACCTGTGGTATAGTGTGGGGTATCAATGACAGCTGGCAGCTCCACAAGGGCAAGTGAGCTATGTGCTGAGTGTGACCTCTGGCCATTATGACATTAACAAGGGGCCTGGAATTGAATCAGCACCATAACACTCAGAGACAGTGACTTGGATCAGCCTCGATTCAGCGATTGCCCAGCAAGTTCATGGTCCTGGGGCATGATCCAGAAAATTAAGTCAGTATGCAAGGGTCAGGATAAGGAGGTATGAGACTTGACAGTGGCAGGGATGAAGGGCAAGAGGTTTAGCTTGCCAGCTTCTCTGAAGGGAAAGTCAGGGGATCCTGCACTGAGGCTCCTTCCAGCTCCTCCTTCACTCTGGTTCTTGGCAAGCAGATGTCTCTAAGAGTTGGAAGCTCAATTCCCAGAGCCAGTAGGGCTTGGAATCAGAATCACATAATAGTTTGGGTTGGAAGAGACCTTTACAGGTCAGCTAGTCCGACCCTCCTGCAATGAGCAGGAGCACCTCTGATTAGATCAGGTTGCTCTCAGCCCTGTCCAACCTGATCTTGAACACTTCCAGGGACAGGGCATCTAGTACCTCTCTTGGCAACCTGTTCCAGTGTTTCACTGCCTTCATCATAAAAAATTTCTTCTTCATGTCTAGTCTGAACCTACCATCTTGCAGTTTAAAGTCACTAGCCCTTGTCTAATTGCAACAGGCCCCATTTTTCTTATAAGCCACTCTTAAGTATTGAAAGATCACAATATCATCTCCCTGGTGCCTTCTCTTCCCTAGGTTGAACACGCCCTAATTTCTCAGCCTTTTCCCACAGGAGAGATGCTCTAATCCCCTGATAATTTGTTCTGGCCCTCCTCTGGACCTGTTTCAACAGGTCCATATCTTTTCTCTGCTTAGGATCCCAAAGCTGGATGCAGCACTGCAGGTAGGGTCAGGGAGGAGCAGTGGGGCAGACTATTATAGCCATTAGTCTGAATGCCTAAGAAATGGATGTGTAGGTTGAGCTTATTTGTTAGTATAGGAAAAGATAGTCTTTACCTTACCTCGCTACTCAACAGGTATAGCATGTGTACATATATATATATATATATACACAAATAAGATGCATGTGGGATACACTGAAAAGAATCCTTGTTCGGATATGATTTTTTATTGTTTGTGGCCATATGTCAAAAACATTTACTAATCTTCTGGCTAAATATCAATGTGTTTTCTGGTATGCATTTTTTGAATTTTCATTTTGTTTTGGTAAATTCAATAAGTATGAGAAGGGTTGCACAAGAAATAATCTAGATGAAAGTAAAATAGGTATAAGATTAGCAGTGTAGGAAAAGGAATGCAAAACCCCCCAGAAAATCTAATGGTACAGTACAGATGGTCATAGCAATGTTTGTTGTAAATCATAGCAGGCTTATGTGTTCCAGTTTCCTATGTAGACAGGTGTCATTCCAAACCTCTTCTCACCCTGAAATTTGCTCTCTATCTGATCTTAACCAATAGTCAGCCATGAGTCATATGTATTAGTCATGTAGGTATGCGTAAAGTGTGGTTATGTATAAATATGCTGTGTGAAATACAAGGATTAATTTATGGCAAAGCAGAACCTTTATGTTGGAGGGATTCCTTTGCAAAAGGGACATTGTTACCTTGGAATGAGTTACCAGCCTTTTGAAGACTTAGGCAGTCCTACAAACAGTCATTTACAGTCTGGACAAGGAGATAGTGTGGAGGAGGTACAGGAAATATTGGCACATCCAAAGCAAAGGATAGTGCTGGGTTGCTTGAGAAAAGGAAGGCTTCAGCCCTTCCTAACTTCATTATACTCTCCTGGAGAGAAAGTGGGAAGACCTGGTTTTTACACCTGAGGATTCTTGAATGGGAATAGGGTCAATAAAAGACAAAGGGTCTGTAAAACTCTCAACCTCTCTCTTGTGAAGGTTTTGTGATAAAGCTGAGAATTGTATGCCAGCTTATTAGAGTTATTTGATCTGCCAAATATGCAGAGGTGACTGTTTTATCTGCTCCAAAAACCCAGAGGATAGAAAGGTATTTTTATTGGAGGACTGGGACTGGGATCAGGGATGAGTGGACAGAGACACAGGAGATAACCAGACTCTAATTGCAGAGCTGGTTTAAGAACTGGTAATGAAGGAATCTGGAAGGGTAAATCTCCTGGTGCATGAAGTGAGATATGTAGGAGTGCACTCCAACCTCAGGGATCCAGAGAGTCTGGTGCAGCAATGCTAGAGGGGAAAAAGCAATTTAAAATAAGTAATACTTTTATATTTGTCTGGTTTCATAGTGGTTTTGCTCTGTCAGTTTCAGTTATAAAGTCAAGGACTAAAGAGGGTATTTGAGCTGAGAACATCCTGTTATGAAATTTAATAAGTACTGCTAGTACTATTTCATCCAGAAATACTTCCACTTACTGTGAAGCAATTATATTCTCTGCTTTCCCCCTCTCTCTCTGTGTCTTTCTCTTTCCATTTCCAATAAACATCAGAGTAGTCTGCCCACATTTTTCTTAACTTAATGTGTGAGCTACAGTTGGGAGTTGCATCTTAATTTGATTTTAATTTATGTTAAAATAACTGAAAGGGTTTAGCAACCCTCAGCACCTGAGCATCATGGGAATAAAAGGGGGGCACTATGGGATTATTTTATCACCTCTATTTTTTTTACATTTCTTTTAATCTCCTGTTTTTTTAGTAATATCCTAAACTCCCATAGAAGTCTGAATAGATTAACTATTTGGATGCTAAGAAAAAAAACAAACATATTATCTGTTTTTTTTTTAACAGGAGCGTAAAACATAATGTTTTAATTGCAGGCAAGAAAGCATAGCTGGAAACACCAGCCAGCATAGAGCTGTCAGAACTCTTTCTGTCTCTTAATTGTTGGCTTGGAGCAGAACACCAAAGATGACAAAACTCAGGATCCATTTTGGGGAACTGCTGATGCTGAAAGTAAGATACCAACCATCTGTTTCTAGCTCATTAAATTGCAAGCTACCTTGATATGGAGAGAAAGATGAGAATAATGTTTACTCGCGATATTTTTTCCTACAGCTTTAGCATGAGAGTCTACTGAGTCTCCTCTTTTTTTTTAATTTTTTTTTGGCCTGGTACCTACTCTTACACAAAGCTGTCTTGCAAATCTGATATTTTCTATCTAGATATGTCAAACTGAAAGCATAATCTGATAATCTGATACCTAAGTGATGCTTTCACACTCACTCACCGCTTCTCCATCAAAGAGGACACACCTCCAGTGCTCCTTTTCTCTTTCCTGCAAATTTACTGTTGAAGAGTGCTAGGTCAGTTTTTTGCAGGACACAGGACCTTGATATATGTCCTCCAAAGTACCAGTAACATGTGCTAGTTGGGACAGATTGTCCTTGACAGATGTCTCAGTGAAGACACCCAGCTTCTGTCAGGGCTGTGAGTCCCGATGGTGCCCCCAGACCTCTGGAGGGATGTGTGGGCTGCACACCAGTTTTACATGCAGAAGTGCAAGGGATATGACTCTCAGGGCTTTATCCATCATGAATAGTCCAGCCGTGGAAGTCAAAATATTTGATAACATTTTGAATTCCTGTGTCCTTTTGGCACCAAAAAGCACCTTCTCTTTTCAGTGTACCCAATGTATAATGAGAGCGTGCTATTCTCATGTTTCCCAGTTTTTGTTGTCCCATTCCATTTAGCTAAGTCCCATTGCCTTTCTGATTATCCTCTGCCTTCTCTCAGCATGTTTAACGTGTGACCCTTCTCCCACTATAGGTCTGTCCTTCTGAAAGTCATGTATGGTAGGAAGACTTTCTTACTCAACTACAGAAGGAGAAAAATTGGAGTCTCCCGTCAGAGATTTGGGTGCTTTCTATTTGACTGAGATTTAGGATCTCCTAAACATCCTTGCACAAACTACTGAATATCTAGCACATGTCCATGTCCTTAAGCTCTAAATGTGGCTCACAGTATTAGACAAATCTCAATTTGCTTACTGTTGAAGTAGTAAACCCTTTTTTTTTTTTTTTTCTGTGATCAGAATAAAGAAAATGGTGTTCCCACAACGCAAATCTTGCTTTTTCTTTTCTTCAAGGGACAACTTTACCAGGCTTATGCCTGTTTGAGTGCCTGTAGCTTAACTGAAGGAACAAGAAACATCAACCCTCCACTAATAAAATGAAGTCTTACATAAGGGTAAGCTTTTCAGCATACTTCAAAGGATATCCACTGAATCTGTGGAGGTTGCTTATTTTCTGTGGGGGACAATATTGTCCCTTAATTAGGCTTTTCAAATGTAAATTCTCAGCAATGAAGCATTTTAAGGATAAAAGCATTTGTTTGTGGCATAATGCCTCAAAGTGTCAAGAAATCTGAGTCTGTAATCTTCATACATTTTGATTACTTACTATTAGAAGTAACTACTTGCAAAGCAATACTTTTTTTTTCTGTTTTAAGACTAGCCTCATCTACTCTGAACTTACACCTGGTGCCTGTCCTGTCTCTTGCCACCGACATATCACTGTTTGAGTGGGAACAAAACCACTTTGACAGATGGGCATAAATTCAGGGATGCCAAACAACCAGGTCCTGCACTAACTTTGAATGCTAACGTGCCATTCACACCCTGTAGTGTCAGAACAGCCTATTCACAGCCCCAGGTCATTAGGAGAGAAGGGAGAAAGCAGAACGTGTGGTCACATTAATAAACCTGAGGATTATGTTGTTAGGTTTGATCCTGTAAAATGGATAAGAAATTAAAATAAATTCTCTAGCATCTGAATTAGAGAACCAAGTCATATAATGCATAGAAGGAAATCATGCATTTTCAGTGTAAGAAGTGTAAGCAAACTGTGTATGTCCAATTGCTGAGGAAATCTGAAAGAAATCCAAAAGAAATTCTTTGTCCAGGATTTTACAAATGGCTTGTTTAGCTGCAGCAGTGAGATTTTGGAGTCATCTTCAAAAGCCCTCCTTAATACTAGCCCACTCCTAGTGATCAACCATTTGCATGGGCAGATCCTGACAATTGCAGAAGAGGAGACAGGCTATCCAGTCCTCCTCAGCTGCTTTCTGGAGTGGCCTGTGTAGCAAACCAGGTATGCAGCAGCAGAGTTCTGCAGAGATGCTGCATTTGGTCCACATCTTTTTTCAAAGAAAGATTTCAAAATGAAAGAAATTACATAGAAGATAAGTTGCTACATGAAAAGAAACAGTTCAGCTGGCTCATGTCCATGTCCTCCTTATCAGGCAGTTCTTCAGGGAATACGGGCTTATAACGTGAATTCACTATACCCCCTGCTCCAGTGAACTGTACATTGCTGGCGTTTGTATGCTGTACCCTGCAAGGATTTGTTTCCTTTGTTTTGCAAGGAAAGCCTGAGACCTGAGGGATGACAGCATCCATCCTCTTCTTTCTTAGTAAAGCCTTTTCATGCAGAGAAATTGAAATTCTTGGTAGGGGCTTGGGGTAAGGTAGTTTTAACTCAGAGGAAAAAATTTGGAAGGGAAAAGCTCTTTATCATCTAGTACTTATTATCATGGCCAAAATTGCACATGAGTCTTTGTACTTGGTGTTTTCTCTTGGCTATCTTCAGGCTTTCAAAAACATTTAGCAAAAAGGAAATACTAGGCTCAGGGGCTGAGATGGAATTTAGGACAACTGAACAGTACTCAGACTTAACAAATTAAGCTGACTTTTATCTGGATGAAGGTTGTTAACTCTTTTGGGGCGTCATTGTTTAGGATTTGATTTAGAGTTTTGGGTTAAATAAAACCCAGTCTACGTAGCCTGGGATTTATTTAACTTTCATTCTGGGCATGTATTGAAATTTGTTTATGACAGAGATTTTTCCAACCCAAGTCTAGGTTGGTTACCAGGATGTAAGGAGTGAATGACACTTCCTGGCTGTCTTCAGCTCTAAGCTTAGAATTTTTTAATGATGACCTCCTGTTGCAGCTACTTCATCCAAATTTCCTGTTACATTTTTTCCATGCACATGTTTTTTCAATTTGGAAGAAGGGTATACTTCAGATTAAGAAACGGAGCAGAAAAAGAAATTTCCTTTCTGAAACAGGGCCTTTTTGAGATAATCCATACATGGTGTTTTTGGCCACAGACTTGACATGTGCAGGCAACACTTGACTTAAAAGTTGCTATGGAAAACTAAAATGTCTCTACTCTGTTTTAAAAAGTATTTATAATTAATTTCCAAGATAGCAGCATAGATCATTAGACCATTTTTTTTGAGAATGCAATGGCAGTTCTGGTCATAGTCACAACTGATTTAACCGGCTTGAGTGTATGGAGAGTCTGGCTCGTTTGGAATCTGGAAAGCTCAGATTATTTTCTGTTAAAAGAGGGACACTTTCTCAGAAATACTTCTCTACATTATAAAACCACTGAGATCCAAGAAATACATACATATAGAAATATGTAAATTCCTGTGACAATAGATAAACATAGCCTTTTTTCCTAGCTCTTGATCTGATAATACTGATTTTATGTATCTAAATACATAATACTTTCAGGAGAACAACCAGCACAGCATAGAGGATTCTTGTGAGCACGATGAACTATGAACCACACCACACACATATGTTCCTGCAAAATAGCCCTTTGCAGTCCTGTTCTGCTGTCTCACAGGCAAAAGGCAGGAAACACAGGCACCAGAGTACTGTGTAGAAGCAGCAGTGTGAGCCCCATTCCTGCCCTGCTCCTTGTGTTGGGGCAGGAGGCAGAATGTGTTTGTTGCCAGTGCACCTTTCAGCTGTACATAGCACATATTTTGACCATGGTCCCTGAGAATTGCAGATGGACTTTAAGGTTAGGTTGAGTTATGAATATGATCTAATCAACTCAGGACAACTGTTTTTTAATTTCTAGTCTGTCAGGTTTAAATCTACTTTTGGGGCAGATGGTAGCCACATTTGAGACAGCTGCATGATGTACTAAGACTCAGCACTGTGGCTAGCTTGCTTTTGAGTGTTCTTTTTTTTGTTTCGTTTTTTTTTTTTTTTTTTTTGTTTTTTTTTTTTTTTTTTTTTTTTTTTTTTTTTTTTTTTTTTTTTTTTTTTTTTTTTTTTTTTTTTGTTTTCTGAATGTATGCATGCGCTTTTTAAAAGCTGTTCATTTTCAAAAATCAATATTTTGAAAGACAGAGGAAATCCTGTTAAATATTGACTTTCTCTTTAAATGCCAGATGTTGTGAGCTTTCCATCTGCTGATCACTTCCTAGACAGATGCCTGAAATAAGATTTTAGCCCTTCCTACTTCTAAAAGAGTTCTGCTTCTCTCCTCCTTCAGCCTATCTTCCTGCTCCTCACACTAAACTCTGAATTTCTGTACTCCTGCAGGCATATAGAAATACATTATTTATTTCTGCTCTTTCTATTGTTTTTGTCTTGCATTTTATTTAGTGCTTACCAGTCTCCTCAGGCATTGAGATTATATGTTTTGGACATCAACAGAGATAAACTACTTGCCACAAAAGAACTAATAGATATGGAAGAACCAGTGAAACTGTGGATCAGGCCTCCCTTTTTTACTCTGATCTGTTATTTTTAGTGATTCCATTATGATCTCTGAACTGCTGGGATTCAGCTGCAAACTGAATGTTTGTATGGTACTGACAGCAGCTTTTCAGGAGCCTAAAAAGCCTCAGAAATGTAAGGAAGAATGGATATCGGGTGTGGATATTCATCTCTACAATCTTGGCTGCTCTTGGTGCTGATCTGTCCCAGGGAGAGAAGTCTAGGGGGTTTTCCCTTATACACTTAGGAACAAAAAGGAAAACCTTGGTATCACAACAGAGGACCATGTTGTGATCTGCAGCCACATCAGGGCTGGTGTAGAGTGAGGTGTTTTCCAAGATGTTTCAGTCTCACCTTTGTCCATCTGGTGGGTCAGGAGGCAGAAGCACCCATGGGACTAAGTGAATGATTATTATTGCAATGCTCTAAAAGCACTTAAGTCTCACTTTAGGCTAACCTGGCAGATGGCTGTGGCCTGGTTTAGGTAATTTTATTCTTCCTTAGCCGTGTGTCAAGGCAGACCTGTTTTGGAAGGCATGCAGACCTATTAATAATGACTGAGCAGGAAAGTCACCCAAAGAGAAAGGAACAGGGGATTGAGCTACCACCTTGTCTGGAGTGACTCAGGTATCAGGCCACTCGTGGCCATCAGCTTGGAGTTTTCTAAATCACTCCTGTTGAAATGGTTACTCTTTCATATGAATAATTAAATATTTGGTGAATTAAGGACAGGCCACTTTAAATTAAATCCAATGTACTTGAAGGAGAAGAGTAGTCTGAAGGATCTGACTTTCCTACCAACTGAATATGCACTTTCTCTGCTGTGCATGTCAAGATCCTTTGTCCTTTTGAGCAGTGAAATTTAATTAATTCCTTTTTCAGTCTCTTTAAAAAAAAAAATATTTCCATCATGATTTTGAAGGTATTTTTAAATGGGTATTTTCTGGCTTAGTTTCCTCTCTGAAACCCAATCTTAACTGCAATCTCTGAGTGCTACATGAATGTAATGTTGGCTATGTGTCTGTAGAGTTAAAATGAGAAACATGTTTAGCTCATAATTTCAGATTGTAGATCTAGTTCTGGGTCAATCAGACCTATATTTAAAAGGCAATTAGAAGTTTTAAAGGATTTAAATACAATTTCAAACTGTGGTTTCAGATTGCTTGAAAATGTTAGCATGCAGATAGATTGGGAGAGAGATAGTATTTGCAAAAAATCAAGATAGCATTCAGAAAGACCATATAGCCTGGAAACAAAACACATATTTGCTATAGGTTGAGTACCAAGTTCATATTTTTTTGCCCAAAATGTTGGAATGTATTTAAATTTTCTGTTGGGTTTTTGACCGTTTCCAGCAGGTCCTCCTGGGAATGTGCTGTGGCTGGGTCTAGAGACAAGAATGCCCTGAGCTTTTAAAACAAGGGAGCTGCATGAATGAGTTGCAACACAGTCCACAGTGACCCAGCTAGAAAGGGGTTAATGTTTGCTGGGCTGGAGAGGCTGGCCAGAGGCACATCCTACTATGTAGCTACATACATGTAGTTCAACACTGAACTTTGAATAAAGTCAGGCAACGTCTGTGATGTAACCTTGCCTGATGGCTCCATTTCAGTTGTTGATGACCAAAAATCCTGCTTAATATGGAATACGGGAGATATTTGGACTTGAAGAAGTGGTGGGTACAACAAGATTAATCTGTTTTGTGGAGGGTAGTGTTAGATCTCACATTGTCTGCTCCAAAACGAAGAGCACACCTTTGAAAATTCATCCTGAAAGAGTATGGGCTGCACTTTGAAGCACACTGCCTGGCCAGCTGCTGAAGACACACTCCAGCCTCTGACTCAGGTGCTAGGCAGGGAGCGGTAAGGAATTTCGCCCCCATGAAACTTTGTTAAAATTAGAAACCACCAGCAAAACCCGCTAGAAAATTGGTCAGGGATGTGAATTTTTTTGTGACCACATGCTTTTGGAAATGAGCTACAGCCATTTCCAAAATTCATACATTAGCTCTGTTGATTAGATTGAGCTTGCCCTTTTGAAAACTGCATAAAAATATTAAGTGCACTGTCCGTTTATATGTACCTGTTATAAACAGTCATAGGGACACAGTTCATACATGCCCCAGCAACTAGTGGTATTCCTAATATTTATTTAAATGCCCATTAATTCTGCTATTTTATTTTTATTTATTAATAAGAATGCCCTACCGTGTGCACAGTTGTGAAAGCTGTTCAGTGCTGTGCAGCATGCTGTGGATGGATTCCATAAGGAGGGGTGCAGTGTCCATCTAGAATTCTGCAGGAGTGATCTTCAGGTGCTGGGACTTTGAGAGGGTGAATCAACCTGAGTTAATTTGGCACTGCTGGGTTTCTCCTACTGTGTCATAATCCTGACTACTGCGAAGAAATACCCAGATCCAACCCTTGTGAATTTTCTGCTCCAAAGAAACTTAACAACAGAATTCCAAATGTTTTATAATCCAGGAAGCTTTAGTGAGGAAAGATCTCTGAGGCAGGACTGAACTGTCTTTGGATCAGTTTTGGCAGAATTAATGTAAGGAAGGGTAAAAGCAGGTCTAGATATTGTGTCTAAAGCCCCCACTCCCATAGGTCCCTGCATTGGTTCAGGTGAGAATGTGAATCATTTTTCTAACGACCTCCAGGGCTGGCATAATCTGAGAGGTTAACCAGTAAGATGCTGATGGATGTAGAACAGAATCCAGGTCATTTATCTGTGTCTTAGCTCCCAAATCACCCTTTTAAGGAGAATTCCCAGGACCAGTCATTGCCATTTCTAAGCATTAAATTCACTGGTATTTTAATTTTTAAACTTTCATACAGCTGAAGAACCTTTTTCTGAAGCTCTCTAGATGCTCACAGGCAAATTTATTTTCTTTCATTTATTTTTTTCTCCTTCTACCTAAGCCTTCCTTTAACTGAGGGGAAAAAACTCATGAGAGAGGCTTTATGCTACTTTCCTGTTTTTCAGCATGACAGATGCATTAGAAAGTGTAATGCACTCTAACAAACAAGGAAACTTTGCATATTGAATATAGCACATGAAATAATAAAAGAAGAACAGCTGCTGAGAGACAGAAAGGGAAAAATAGAGATAAAAGTTAACTTGAGTTGTGTTTTATATGAAGAGCTTTGAATTCAGTCATATTTAAAATTCAATGCCAAGTACATTTACAGACATCTGGGAAATCAGGTCACATGCTCTTTGTTAGGGCTGCTACTACTCATATAAACCGTGGCACACAGAAAAGTAAGCCTGTCACATAAAATGACAATTTAACAATTACATTCATACCGTGATAAGTGTGACCAGTGATAACCAGAAAGAGAATAAAACCAGAAAGGGGCTATAATGGGGTGCCAGCTTTTCCAGAGTTTAAGGCTACCTGACTCTACATGTTCAGAGAATAACATTCGTGCCAAATCTGTATTTGTTACACGAATGTTAAAGAAACCTTATGCACCAGGAGAGCACACACATATTGCTGCAGAATAGGTAACTGTTAATAATGAGGTAACTGTGGGATTTTCCTCTGTTCTTGCCACTGATCTCAACTGTCAACATATAGCCAGCCGGGAGGATGTATACAGCAAGTTGTCTTAGCTTCCCAGGTGTCTTTTGTATGTGTTCCATGTTGAATGTTAGAATTAGATCAGACTGACCTAAGCCAGTGAAGCATCCATCCCCAAAGCTTTGGGGGTAAGTACACAGTGGTTTTGATCTCTTACATTGGCTAAAGGTTGCAGAACAAGGCAGAGAGTCACAGGGAAAGTGGGTGAAGGTGCAGATGGCGACCCTGATGCTGAGTGACCTTTAGTAGTTGTGCATGTTTAAGAGGAAATGTCTATCCCTGGTAGGTTAATGGATAGGAATTTAATCAAAATGATGTCTGCAGTGTCCTAAGCCCAAATACATGGTAATGGTTGCATCAGTAGTACTTGCACTTGCTTGACTCATGAGAAATAGGAAGAAGATGAAAATAGCACAGTATAGTTTATGCCTTTTTATTGCATTTTAGTTTTGCATCAACCACTCCTGTAGATACCTTCAGTTACAAGTACTCATACATGTTTTAAGTTCTAAAATTGGGTATCGGTCCCCCTCCTTTCCACAGAGAAAGGTTGGGAGAAGTTGGTTTGACTTGGATTCAAGTTGACATTCATTTCAGTCTATGAGGTAGTGGACTATGAGACATGTGCCAAAGTCTAAGCTGAATTTTCAGAAATGTATGTAGTCCTCAGCAGGGCCTACTCCTCATTAACACTTTAAATGAAAGTGAGAAATTAAGCACACTGGTTGTGCCTCCTGCATTGCTTTCTTTGCTTGAAGTACACAACAAACTTAATAAACCCCAAAGAAGGTATCTGTTAAAACCCAAACATTCCTTGTAGGCTCTGGATGCTCCTTGTATGCTAATAAGCAATTCCTTCCCTACATATTCCATTAATCCTTTCAGTCTCTCACTAATCCTGTTGAACAGGCCCAGCAGATCTGCACTTGCCTCTTTTTTTCAGACTCAGCACTGCAAATATCAGAGCACAGATTGCCCAAAGTTCAGCGTATGTGCTCAGAGCCCAACATCAGCAGCTGGACCAAGCCACTAGTAGGCACTATGTGTTGTGCAACATTTTGGGATTTGTTGGGAAACTAAAATATTTCATCAAGTTGGCTGGAAGGGAAAGCAAAAATACATGTATGTTTCCTGCCTCAGTTGCCCTGCAGCATCAGTTTCAAGAAGACATAAAGACTGAACATTGAGTATCAGCAATGCGTAACTTACAATAATCTATTTTCTTTCTGTAGTTGGCTGTGAAGTGGGTGTGAGCAAGTGGGACTATTCTGGAGGGTGACAGCTTGGGCATTCTTGTAGGTCTGCTGAGCAGAGTTAATCCAAGGAACCTTCATTGCCAGGTGACATCTGCACTAACATGGGCAACTGGCATTTGCACTGAATGGATAAGAAGTGCAATGGTGAACTCTTAACAGTTGTGGTACAGAACCAGTAGCCTTCTGTGGGGAGGTAGCAGTAATCAACTTGGGGGCTGATGTGGTTGGAAGTTGTCATACCTGTGTTACAGAATAATGATGAGATCAAGGTGTATTTTCAAGGCATTACTGAATTTCTCCAATAAATTATTGTCCAGTAGGATTCTCATCACATCCATCTTTAAGAGATTTACCTATTGCCCAAGTTTTAGAAATTAGACTGCTCTTGGTTCCAGTGTTAGCCCTTTTAAGTGGGAAGATTTGTGCTCTCTAGCTGCTCCCAGGAAAATTCAGAAGAAATTTGCAATTTCACAGAGGGATGCTCATCCGCTGCATAAACTCTCCTCTCCTATCCCCTGCCCTGCTGAAGTTGCATAAAGAGGGTTGTACAGAAATGTGAATCTGCATTTGTCTCTTTTTTGATCAAGGATGATAGACCTCTCTCTGACTGTCGGAACCCAGGACATTCCTCTGGCTGCCCTGGATGATTCGGGACCCTGGCAAGGGGCTCAGAGACCTTGGCATGGAGTCAAAAACACCTGTGCCTTCAATTTTAGCCCATGGAAAAAATTACCAACTTTGAATGAGGATTTACAAGCCACAAGAGTTTGAATAGAGTGATAGTTAATTTGTCAGAGGGTGAAAAAGTAGAATTTTGGGGTTTTAGAACAGGGGTTCAAGAGGCAAGATGGAGGAATTTGGGTGTGTCTGGTCCTTCTTCTTGTTCTTCTTGTCCTCCATCTTCTGCTGTGATGGTGGCACTTTCTAATTGGTTTAGAGCAGAGACAGACTGTCTAACATAGGTGCTAGGTATTGGAAAATTATTGTAAATAATGTACATGTAGTTCTTAGTATAAAAAGTTAACACTACCCTAAAGGCTGGGATTGTGCCTCAACCCGACCTGCTGAACAGACCTCAGCAGGTCAAAGAAAGAATGTAATAGATAAGGAAAAATAAACAACCTTGAAAAGCAGAACCGACGAATCTCAACCTCTTCTTTGGTTGCGGGGCTGGGAGAAAAAGACTTTCTAGTATCTCAGGAGCCATCAAAATCATCAAAACCCAAGATCTGACAACTGTGTTTAGTGTGACGATGGTAGGAAGGTGCTCTCAAAGCTGTTAGAGAAATCTAGCCTGATACCATTCCAGCAGCCACAGCACATGAAATCCTTTATGCATTTGCAGTATGTGGTTTTTCAATCTCCCTGCTTTTTTTCTTCCTCTACTCCTCTGCAGTAAGGTCTTACGATCCCTCAAACAAAAGCTTTGGAGATGTTATTTGGGGTTGCTCCCAAGGCTATACTGGATATATGCCAGCTTGTATTACCTGATGAAACAAGCCACTATTTTAAAAAAGGCTTCATATTTCTTTTTTATTTTTGGGGGAGTGAGGGGTGGGGAGGGGTGGGGACAAGAGGGGAAAAAGAAAGGAAAGAAGAAGGAATCTTATCTAAGCCACCTGTATTTTAAATGTTGAATTTCCCATCACATTTTCTTGATGAAGATGAAAAGCTTTAAAAGAAAATAAGACTTTGCAATTAGATGATGATGCACGAAAGGATGTGTCTGGATAATGTGACAGATGATTCTAACCTTCATTAATGTGCTTTAATTGGATTAAGCTCTATGAAAAGCCTTTTCTTCTCTTTCAACACCTTCAGGGCTCTTGGCTGCATGATTTAATGTACAGAACATCCTGCAAAAGGGCACTCATCCAGCTTCATAGAGGTATGCTATATATCCTAAGTTGACATAAACAGCTTATCTCCAGTGACATGGCCCCTAGGATGCCAAAGGGGTGTGGCCATCAAGTGATAATTGGGCAGTTACAAGATTTATTGCAGCATTTGGAGAACTAAATCCTTTTACAAACTGAACAGGTTGCTGTGCCAGGGCTCGAAACTGTCAGCACAGATATCAGCTATTTTTAATAAAAGCACAGATTATAGATGATTGACAAAGGGGCAGCCCCACTACTGCTGTTAATACTGAGAATGCTATTCCCTGCCTTGTCTTGCAGTTTTCAGTAAGACTACCTGGGAAGCAAGGTGTTACTGAGTGTAAGCCAAAGTGGCAGCTGTGCTCATGAAATGATGGACAGGAGAAGAAAAAATATGTGTTTTGCCTTGGCAGACTGAGAACATATTTTGCATCATTTTAGACTATTTTTTTTTTGTGAATGGAGCTTATTCACAGGGTTTTTTTTTGTTTTTGTTTTTTTTTTTTTTTTTTTTTTTTTTTTTTTCTTTTTTCTGACCTCTGACTCCATACTTACTCATTTTGGCTGCTTTTAAAGACTCAGCACTGGCAAATTCCTCACAAACGTTTGGTGTAGTGGATTTGGGTGCTGCTTATAGGCGGTTAGTGGGTGTGGGGAAGATTAGAGAGAAATAACTAAAATGAGGCTTAAAAGTAGGGGTAGGGTGGGAGATGGGAACTATGTGCTGGAAGGAAAAAGGAGGAGGGAAGATTTATAAACCAAGAAATATGTTTCATGTCTCATAAAATACAACATCTTGTGTTAGCCGATTTTGCTGATCATGGAATCCTTCTCATAAATGGTACTTAACCCCCCTGCCCTCCCACCCAGTAAATACCATGGTTAAGCATAAGTTGATGCATGTGATGCTGGCAGTGGCAGTGGTACATCTAAGTACCACTGGGGTTGTCATTGTGCATTTCTGAACATCTGTTCTTTCAAAGGTCAAAAAAGCAGTGGCAGCTGGTTTTGTGTATTCTTTCATTATATAGTCTTTTTGTTATTGAAAGACTTTTTTTCTTTTAAATTGGTATAACATACTTTATTTACAGTAACCCTGGAACTATAAATTCATGGGAAGCTATCAACTATATTGCAGCTACAATACTTTGTGCAAAGAATGTTCCCACAGTATGTCTTTAGGGATGTATCTGGGAGAGAGCCAACAGTTTTGAAATACTTCATATTGATTCATGGCTCTCCAAATGTTATTTTAGTCTTCTAGATCAGAGAATGTGGCACACTCAAGATTTATTTATTTTTTCCATATTTTAGCAATGGTTTGTCAGAGGTCTTTGTCCTACTTTTAAGATGACTTTTGCAGCTTCCTTTTTTTTTTTCCTTTTCCTTTTATTTGCTCACATGGTTCTGGAATAGTTGATTTTTATTTTGGGAATATTTTGACTCTTGGTCTTCTCTTTAGCATTAGCAAGAGAAAAGGGATTACAATTTTTGTGCTGCTTTCAAAAGCTTAAATTTGGGTTTTATTTGATGCTTGGAGGCATAAGTGTGGACAGTAATAGAGCCAAGCTAGAAACAGGTTTGTTCATCTCCCTTCTCATTCTTTGATGTGATTAAGTCTGTTCCTTGCTGTTTTTCAGCCTGTGGAATTTTTTCTTTTTACTGAAGGAGAAATAAAAAAGTAAATAATGGTTTAAGGTAACAACCTATTGGGGCCTAAATCACTTCCTGATCGACAGGATTTTGTTACATCCCTGGTATCATCCCTCAGCTACACTGAAGGTGATGTTGGAAAGAAAGGCTGATCCCCATTCAAGAAAAAGAGCACAGAGCAAAATTACAGACACACAGACAACCCAAAGTTGGATATTTTACATTTACTCTCAACCTCCCCTTCAAATAATCACATTCCCTTTTTTTNNNNTTTTTTTTTTTTTTTTGGGAAAAGACTGTGCTCTCTTGTCACCGACATTTAATAAACCAGTGACTTTGTATAGCCTTAATAATTCTGTGTAGTCTGCATGCTACTACAACTTTAGATCTGGAACTTACTCTCAGTCATCACAAAACAAAAATAAAACAGCAAGTTTTCAACTCTGAGGTCCAGACACCTGTTAGACAAATGATATAAAATGCTTAAAACTGTTTAGGTGGACATGTTTATGCAGAAAATATTCTGGCCACCCCCATCTTATACCTAGATGTCTATTTTGAGCAACTGCACAAGAACACCCATTAAAAAATAGAAAAAAGCCTTTCACAAAGTCCTTGTTTGCCATAACAAATCCATAAAGAAAAAAATCCCATGTTTTTTTGTCTTCCTTTCTAGGTCACCTTTAGCTAACTTCATGTTGCTTTACTCACTGACCTCACTGACAGTCTGCTTCAGGCTAAAGAGTTTTCCTCTGCAAGCTGCAATGTTTTTCATTAATAAATTCTCTAAGGTCAGACGTTAGTAACAAAAATACATACATATTTGTAGCAACCAGCAGTGCTGTGGCAGTGCTTTAGGAAGGCACTGCTTATCAGCATATTGGAGTGATGGCAGCCTGTGACACCCTGTAGAGTGGTGGAACTACAGACTCACAAAAAGAGCGGGAGGTGAATATTAGCTTAGAATTAACATTAATAATGTCTTGTATCCCTCTGATTGAGGTTAGCATTCCTCCCTGGGATCATGACCTGACTGACTTTGCTCTGAGCACTGGTGTTCAGTGTGTCAGTGGCTCATTTGAGGGCATTGATGTTGTTCCAAGGCAGCCCAAGCTCACACTGTCTACAAATCCCACCTGCCATCACAGTAGAAGGTGGAACCTTGTCACATGTAATTGATGTTCTCTTTTCCTATCATTCCTCAGTTCATCTCTGCACATGTAAGATTTTTTTCCTGGACATTTAGGCCTGTGTCCACCCAATGTAGAAGAAGAGGTGGTATGCAAAATAACGTAGAACCAAATAAAAAAAGTCTTAACTAGCATTTGTAGTGGTAGCAGTTCAATTTGTATTTTGCTTTATATAATAGAATAGCTCTTGTGGTACGGGCATAAAATTGGTGACCTATAAAGATCTCAAATTTATGTAGCTTAAGCTTCTTTGTTGTTGGAGGCTCCCTTGACTGTCTCCAACACCTGAAATGGGGTGAAGTTGAGGTATGAAAACATCCCCCTTAACACAGAATCAAAAACTCAAAGGGTGAATTGGTAGAAAAAGAGTCCCAAGGCCATTGACTCCAACCTTTAACTAAATAATACCATGTCTAGACGGCAGCACTAAGTGCCATGTCCAGTCTTTTCTTTAACACCTCCAGGGGTGGTGACTGCATCACCTCTCTGGGCAGCCCATTTCAATGTTTAATCACCCTTTCTGTGATGAAATTCCTCTTGATGTCCAACCTGAACCTCCCCTGGCACCACTTGAGGCCATTTCCTCTTGCCTGGTGTCTTGGTTTGAAAGACAGGTACCTGCCAGCAAAAAGCTGGAATCTCCCTTTGAATAGAGACTGTAAACCCCCTCCCTCAGATTATTATAATTTTGCCATTGGAGGCTCTCAGGCAAAGATTTGGGAGTGGGAATAATAGTTCTTTACTAGGAATATTAGACAAAGCAAAGACAAATACAAATGTAATAGCACTAAGAGACAAGCAAAAACAAAGAAACAACAAAACCTCAGAAAATGCCCTGACAGAGTCAGGGATGTGACCTGACACCCTGGGTATCAGGGTGGTGAAAGCAGTCCAGATGAAATCCTCCTTGAGCAGTAAATGCAGTTCTATGAAGTGGAAATAGTCCTGTAGGAAAGTCCGATGGTGACGAAAATGTGTTCAGTCTTCCTCTGGAGAGAAATCCAGTGGAGAGAGAGAAAACAAGCAGGGTCCCCTGGTACTCCAGTCCTTTTGGAGCGGTGTCCTCGGACCAAACTGCTGCTCACTGCTGTTCCACCCGGATAAACCTGCTGCCTCCTTTGTTTAAGTCAAGTATCCATAAAGTACCCAGCAATTAGTTACCTAGCAAAACCACCAGGAAAAAATTCCACAAACACAAAAGAAACAGATCCAACCCCCAACACCTGGTCACTTGCCTGGGACCCCCCCTGGCTACAGCTTCCCTTCAGGGATTTCTATAGAGCAATAAGGAGAGCAAAATAATAATTTCCCTGAGCCTTCTCTTCTCCAGGCTAAACAACCCCAACTCCCTCAGCCATTCTTCATAGGGCTAACCCTCCAAACCCTTCATGAACATTGTTCATTCTTAAGAATCTCAATGTCTTTCCTGAATTGAGGCTCCCAGAACTGAACACAGCACTTGAGGTGTGCCTTCATCACTGCTGAGTACTCAAACCAGTTGAGTCTGACTGCAAATATTTAACCTGGTGCTTGCAGTTGTTTCTGAGCTTTCTGATTCTACTTTTTTTGACACTGTTCACTTTGTTGAACTGCAGAGATTGGCTGGGTCTAGATCACAGGGTCAGAGACCTACAGAATAGTTTGTAATGGAAAGGACCTTAATGATTGTCTAGTTCCAACACCCTGCCATGGGCAGGGAAACCTTCCAGTGAGACCAGGTTGCTCAAAGCCCCATCCAGCCTGGCCTTGAACACTTCTGTGGATGGGACATCCACAGCTTCTCTCAGCAAACTGTTCCAGTGCCGAAATGAGGGGTCTCTGAAGTGTACTCCATTACGTGCTGTAAATCCATGGGATATATACGCAGTTTCAAAGTGCCTTCCCTCTAATTTTCTTTAACTGAGCAGGCTAAAAGCCTTCACTGTATTAGAACAAACGGGAGCAAATTCAGAGTGGCAATATATCTAAAGCCACTATAAAACAAAGGCCCTTTTGGAAACCAAATCTTTAAGAGTGTTTAAGAGGAAGACTCCTGCTGCTAGTTCTCTGAATTAATGCTTTGGAAATGAATGGCAGAGAACATAGTTGATGCTTGCAAGCTTCAAAGATTCCTGTCTTTGTTGAGAGGTAGCAAAATCACCCGAATTTTCTGCATTATTCTGGCCCTTCTGCCCTCTAGTTTGGAGCCAAACATATGGTGATTAGTTGTGGGCTACACCCTCCAACTGGCAGGACAGGAATGCTGTCTGCCAGCTCATCTGCCCCATTATTTCTGCCACTTTAAAGGAGTGCCCATGCTATTGCCCTTGTGCTGATATTTGAGTTGGCACAGACTTTTTTAATAGCTCCAACCAGGAAAGCCATTGGAGCACTTCAGATATGAATCTGAGCCAACTGCAGACAAATTAGAAATGAAAGAAGAAGAGTTACATCTGCCAGGTCAAGCTGGGTGCAAATCATCTTTGGAGCTGCTGAAATGGAAGAGGAATTTCACCATCTCAAACTTCTCATGAGAAAACAGCTCTCTCTTCTGTGCCCTCCTCCCGAGGTCTGTGTGAGTCAGCCCAAGCGGTATGTGGTTTACAGTACTGAAGAAAAAATAACAAGAATCCCAAGGAGATAAAGATGCTTATTATAGAGCCCTTGTACTGCTAAGCTGTGTTTCCTCCCCAGGGCAAAATGTTAACAAGTGGTAGCGGTCAGCGTGAATAGAAATTTACAAGTATTATTCTCTTATCTGAGGAAAGACATTGAAAAACGGACTTCATCAAAAATCTATTTCCTTTCAAGTATTTTACTACTACATTATTGATAGTGTTTCTTTTTTAGAGTAACATTTACACATAAATATATTCTTTCCCTTTTTTCTTAATTAGTCTGTGCCAGCTCAGGGACTTCTGAGTTCTGGATAGGATCTGTGGAAAGAGCTGGGCATGGGGCTTGGTGTTTTCTACTGGAATAATTCAGAATGTGTACTTCAACTTGATACATGCTTTATGTGTGGGCTAGATTTGCTCTGCTCACTTTGTCAGCATGACAGTGACTTAGAGCTTATTATCTTACGTTGGACTTGTACTGCTGAAGGCTCATTTAAATAGTTATTGCTCTGAGGAAAGTTGAGAGATCATTTGATAGTTACTGCTAAGGGGACAGTCACCAACAAGCCACATGTTATGCATTTGATGCCCTAACTAGTAAGTCACTGATGAGGTGCCCAATAGCCCTCTACCTCCTCCGTTAACCACTCAAGCTGAGTAACATGAGCTCACTTAACTGCAATTTTTTTCTGAGAGTTACCATTCCTCAAGGCTGAGGAAAACTGAGAATCAGTGCTTCAAAGCCATAAAATCAGATTGACTGGTTCCCCTTTTGTGTGGCGTGTTTTGCTTCCCATGTGTCCTACATTTCTGCTAATATAAAGCTGGAAGCCAGATGCAAATTGGGATGCTATTTTTGCTGCTCCCCTGGGATAGTAATAATAGCAATAGTAATAATAATTCTATAGAGCAAATGGCAAGGACTTTTGCCCTTGCTGTTATGGGAGTAGAACTGAGCTGTGTGTTCCATAGTGAGCCTCCATGTAGGATCTTCTGTTCCTTTCTCAGCTTCTGAGTGCTTTTTTTTCCACTCTAACACCACGCCAGCTACTGAAAGCATTTTATAAAGCATATAGTTCTGTTAAAATCTTCTAAGAAGTTTTCTGAAGTGACTTTCTCTTTCCCTGAACAATTCCAGAGAAGCAAAATGAAGACGTTTGATGGGTGTAAGAGTCAGTAGGGTTGGGAATGACAAGACTATGTAGAGGTCAAATTTAATTCTAGATATATGTCGAGATCTGATTACTAAGGTTCTTAGAAATGCCTCTGCGTGAATTAAGGTGCAAATGAGACCATATGCCAGTGACAATAGTATGAGTTTTATTTGATTGTAAATATGGGAGAAAGAGAGAGAAAAAGAAAGAAACAGAAAATAGGTGGGGAGGGACAAAAAGAGAGTAACAATAAGGAAAATCTCACCACTCCATGGATCCCAGTGATGCTCCCCTGATCCTCTCCAGCTGGTCTTCTTGGTGGTGAAGGTCCCCCCAAAAAACAGAATCTGATGGGTTAATATCTGCTCAGGCCAGGCAGGACAACCCAGGCACCTCGCTGGGAGGGAGTTTGTCATTGTCTCTTGCAACAGATTCTGGGTTTGTTGCATCACCTACAGTCGTGTGGTGCCAGGCTTCAGGAGTGACTCCAAGGGCACTCTGGGGGCCTTTGATGGATTAAGGCACTCCCTCAGCTGCCCCTCACGGGAATGTCCTGTTAGGGGTTCCACAGCCAGTTTCTGTAAGGGGGGATGAGTTCCCTGCCCCTGAGCAGAGGTTCAAACACACCCAAACTTCCCCCCCCACCTCGGTTGGGACAAATCTGTGCAAACCAGCAAAGGGGTCTGTGGGCTACGGCCTCCTCCACCCTGAAACAAGCCAGAGATGATTCTTAGCACAGTGGCTGCATTTGCCTCATGTTCTTCTCTTTGTTGACTTGTTTATTTCAGGTGATTGAGGAAGNATGTCCTGTTAGGGGTTCCACAGCCAGTTTCTGTAAGGGGGGATGAGTTCCCTGCCCCTGAGCAGAGGTTCAAACACACCCAAACTTCCCCCCCCACCTCGGTTGGGACAAATCTGTGCAAACCAGCAAAGGGGTCTGTGGGCTACGGCCTCCTCCACCCTGAAACAAGCCAGAGATGATTCTTAGCACAGTGGCTGCATTTGCCTCATGTTCTTCTCTTTGTTGACTTGTTTATTTCAGGTGATTGAGGAAGGGGTTTTCCCTTTATCTAATCTCAGCAGTTTGACTTCCAGTCCAAAGTCCCCCCCACTAATCAGGCATCTTCAGGGAGACTTCTTTGGTTGTAGCTTCTTTATACAGTTTTTGTTATAATGAGCCAAACTTGATATCAATGTTTGAGGCATGAACTCTTTCAGTCTCTGACAATATAAAAGAAAGTCTCATTGGAAGATGTACAGAGAAGTGGCTGCAAAGGTGAATTAGTTCAAATATTTTTGGCATAATAACAATAATAATAATAATAATAATAATAATAATAATAATAATAATTCCATTTAATGTATTTCTTCTAAACGTAATGCAATACACATTTTTCTGGTCAAAAATACAACCTTCATATAATTAATGTAAGTACAGTCATATGAGGCTCTTTCTATGAAGCAAAACAACCTGACTTAAAAGCATTCTTTTTAACCACGCTGTTTTTGGAGCTGACCACAATTTTATATGCGGAAGTTTGGAAGTCTAATCTTCATAGAAACAAAGAGTAAGCTTCCATGAGGAGGATAGAAGATGGCTGAAGGCACCATAACTTCAGATTTAACTGAATCTTGTCCACAAACAAAAACTTCCATATTAGATTCTTCTCTTTACAAAGATCATGTTTTTCTCCAGGAAAATACAGCAATTACGTTAGTAGAGTTTAAACTAGCTTCCAAGAAAATCCTAACAAATCGCTTTCAAAGCTGTTTTATCTAAAGTAACCATTTTATGGATATGAGATTCCTAAAAATGAGCACGTAGCAGATTACCCTTTCATTATAACTGGGGGAGAGGAGGTGTGGGATGTGGGATGGGGTGGGGCAGGGTGGGTTTGACCCAGAATTGTCTAGAATCTCCCGACAAAAAGAGATTTGTGATTTTGAAATAATTTGAACTTACATCCAGATGCCTTTGGTAGAAACTCTCCTGCAGATTTTTCTGATTTTTGTCTAAGATGTGCTTCAGCCTAAAAAATTTTAAGGCCAAATTACTTCCTTTTTTTAGTGCTGGTACACCTGTGGAGCTACCTTCAGACCAATTCTGTGTCTCCAGTAGTGGCTCATTGAACCCACCACAGCCAAATACAGATCACAGTAGTAGTAGGAATATTTTTATTTGAGAGGATGGTATTGAAGGAGGTCAGTGAAGAAAACATCCATAAAAGTAGACATAAATAAAGGTTTGTTTTTATATGTATATTGTTTAATAGGTGGAAGGATATGATTATGGATATAATACCATATAAAAAACTTCGGTAGAGCTTCTAAAATATGTCATTGTGGGCTACATCAAGAACTGATCTGTGAACACTACAAATGACCCAAGAAGTTAGGAATAGGTTGCAGTGAGACACAGACTGTATTCCATTTCCTACTTTCTTTCTACTCTACCAATAGCAGGATTTTGCTCTAAGTTGTCAGTGCTGTCCCATCCATGACATCCCATCCATGACAGCCCACCTGCCTCTCTTCCTCTTTCTTTTAGCCACTATTACAAGGGAAAATTAACTTATTGTTATCTCTCCTTTTTACCGCAGTTTGTTCTAAGCACAGGATCGAGATAGAAGCGAAAATCTGAATTCATGTACTTACCTTGCGTCAGTCACAACAGACACTAGATGCAGTCCTTATTCCTCCTATGGCACAACAACTTGTGTAAGCAAAACTTGTAAGTTGCTCTTGAGATGAGTTTTGAAGTTTTGAAGGGAAGAATGTGCAATTCTAGGCAGTTCTAGAAAGAAATCATTTTCAGACAGGATTTTCTTCTGTAGACAATAAAGGTTTCTTTGCCCATGTAATTGATTCAAGGTGGCCTGTCTGAGCAAACACTGAAGGGGGAGCAATTAGAAGTAGTTGTTAGAGTATGTGTAGTTTACATGTTGGAAATGCAAATCTGAACATAAGCTTGAATATACAGCTTTCACAGGCAGAATGATGAGAAACTCTTTGAAGAACAACATTGAAAATTATTGAGGCTTCTAGTACATGCTTCAGCATCTTCCTTATGTCTGTCCTGCCATGCTAGTTTCATGCAATGTTATGTTCTTCCAGAAGAAAACAAGAGTGTTGCAGGTGGGCCCAATTATCTTAACTACAGTGTGACTATACACAGAAATGTTGCCCATTTCCATTTAGTTAAATGTTATTTAAAAAACAAACAAAAAGAACCGCCGTGTCTGTACTCTGCTTCACCATTTTTCTCTCATCAGTGGAGCTCAGTTCACATGATCCATCACAATCAGAGGCCAGTAATATTTGATCAGAGAAGAGAGCTTTGCAGAAATAAAAGGTAAAACATAAAAGATAAAGGAATAAAATATTCCTCCTGGAACTAAATTACTTTAAAAACTATTTTAGTTCTTTTAAATTTTTAAAAATAATACTAAAAATGAGGACAACCATACTAAGAAGAATGCATTTTTTCTTTCAGATAAGGGTAATAGAAAATGATCCAACATTTTGGACCTGAGTGACCTTTATCAAAGTCAAATGCTTCCAGCTACCTTGAGGTATAAAGGCAAAACCTGTATGCTCTGTACTGTCCTTGATAAAGATCACGTGAGACTAAATGTCAAACAATTTCCATCTCTTTAACTTAAGTAAAAACACTATTTTATCTACTAAACTGTCTTGATTCATTTAGTGTTTTAAGGAATTATTTGAGTCCAGCATGCCCAGGGGAATTTTTTGTTAGTTCATAACAAATGAGAGGCTGAATTTGGAACAGGCAGCACCCTGGAGCACCTGTTTTGTGCATTAAAGAGTAAAGTAAGGCTGGCTGTCTGCCCCTGTTCAGGACTCACTTTGCTCTTTTAGAAGTCAGGTGAGAACAAAGAAGAAAGTTTCAGGAGAAAGTCAGGCACTCGTGACTACAAGGAGTAGCATGGCATTAATATACAGCCATTCTTATTTTTGGGCTGTCTAGAAGTATTTTTCAGCAGAGGCCAGTTTTTTCTCATATATGATTCTCCTCCTGTGCAGGTACAATTCCTCTTGCCAGGTGTGGCCTCCTGGTTGCCCTCACTGGTTTCTTGGGAACTTAACTACAGGCTTCTTTGCACCTGAGGAATAGACTGTGCTCAATTTTTCAGCCACTGTTTATCAATAGCTGGGTTGGGGATGTCAGTGGTCAGTGAACATATTTGTAGCTTCTTCTTTGAGATAATATTTTTCTAAAGAATTTTTGGTTGTTTAAGTAGAAGTAATGCACATTATTTAGTATTTTCAGTGGCTCTGGACAGGGCAGCTCAGTACCTGAGGGGGGACTACAAAGGAGCTGGACAGGCACTTTTCACAAGGGCAAGTAGTCACAGAATCACAGAATGTTCTGACTTAAAAGGGACCCAGAAGGATTATGGAAAAGATCATATCCTGAATAGCTGGCAAGCTAGGCTGTAACGGGTCAAGACTGGCACCATTTGACTCCAACCATTTGTGTCCTTGGACTGTCACTTACCTGGGAGAAGGGCCCAACCCTCACCTTTTGGGTAGTTGTAGAGAGCAATGAGATCCCCCTGTGTCTCATTTTCTCCAGGCTAAACATTACCAGGTCCCTCAGCCACTGATGCTCAGACTCATGCTCGAGACCCTTCTCCAGCTCCACTGCCCTTCCTGGACATGCTCCTCACCTCAGGCTAACAGTGATGTGTACAGCAGGGTCCATGGTGCTTGAATCCCAAAGTACTGCATTCTTTAAGCCAAAAGAAGGCAGGTTTATATTAGATATTAGGAAGAAATTATCTATGCGGTGGTGCAGTACTGAAACAGCTTGGCCACAGAAATTGTGGTTGTCCCATTCCTGGATGTGTTCAAGGCCAGGTTGGCTGGGGCTATAGCAATCTGATCTAGTGGAAGGTGCCTCTGCTCCTGGCAGGGGGTTGGAACTTAAACAGTTTCACGATTTTATGATTAAGATGAAGAGGTCATAACCTCAGAAACTTCCAAGATCTGAGTGTTTCATGGGGTGAAGAGTGGAGATGGAACCTTGTTAGCATGAGTGCTGTAGCAGTTGGAGATTTTCAGTGTAGTAGTTATGAAAAGCTAAGAAAAGACTTTGGGGTAGTTCTCTGATGAATGGGTCCTTGACCACAATAGGACCCTGAGAAGCACCTGAGAAAAACCTGAGACCATGGTTTGCTGCACCAGATAAAACATTCAGCTTCAGATGAATGATAGGACAGGAAAACTGCAACTGCAGAAAGAGCAGCAAATGATAAGTTCTTGCCTTGTTCTTCCTTGTAAACTTCCTGCAGCATTTTGCAGCCAGTGTGGGGAAAAAGGCTTTGCTTTGCTCTGGCCAAGCAAGTTGATGGCAATAGTTATATTTATGCCAAAGGAAGATTAGTTTTTCCTGATGGCCTCTCCAGTCAGCCATCCTTTCCTCCTTTCCCTCTTTTCCCACTGATTACCTGACTTTGTCCTCAGCAGAGATTTTGTTCAGGCTTGATTGGGGATATAAGTTTAGGGTGGCAATTATTTTGATCAAATTAGTATACTTAATCTTGATTTGCAAAATATCAGGGTGTCTGTCTTATGCACTTCATTTCATCCAAGCCTGAATTTATGCTCACTTTCCACTTGACTTTAGGAATGTACTTGGCAGTTCTCTTATTCTGATATGTGAAGTGAGTCCTCAGTTAAAATATATAACATAATTGTGGAATATCCATGAGTAGAATCTCTAGGTGGGGGTAAACTGTTCCTGAAAGGAACACAGCAAGGTATTCTAAGAAAATCAGAATGAATTTTCAGTGTTGTTAGGAACTTGCTTTGAGAGATCACTTATTCTCTTAATCACGATTCACAGAGTTTTCCATTTTGCTTGCAATCTCTTTCTGTGGTTCTTGATTTCTGCTGAACTCAAAAATTAAAATGAATACCTACATGACAATTAATTTATAAAATACTTAATGCTGAAGACAGAATTATCAAAGTTGGTTGTCACTAGTCTAATTCAGTTCTGATTTAATCAGTGCTACTGGCTGGTTTTAGCTCTAGTTAGGTTATCATTGGACTAGTGCAAGCTGCATTTAAAAATATTGTCCTGAAAGATCAGTTGTACTAGTTTGAAAGCAAACCAGTGAGAAACTCCAAGTCAGAACTATATTTCATAGGAAAATTAAAATAAATGTGATAGTACAAAACCACTGAGAGAGTCAGAGTACAACCTGACACCCTGTGGGTGAGAGTGTTGGTAGCAGTCTGATTGAATGGTGGCTGCAGTCGTCCTGGAGTGACAGATGTGGTTCTGTTGAAGCAGTGATCCTATAGAAGGATGTGTTTTGCTCTGACAGTCTAGTAGTAGTGTAGAAGGGTCTGGTCTTCCTCTGGGAATCCAGTGGAAAAGAAAGCTGCTCCTCTGGAAATCCAGTGGGAAAAGGCTGCCTGTGGTGTTCCAAATCTCTGATTATATACAGGTAGGAATCCTTGGCTCCTCCCCCTGGGCAGAGCATCTCCCGATGAGATGATGTAATTTTATCATTCATGCAGTGACACTCAATGGCCCATTAACAGAAGTTTGCATTCACCTACCTCTGAAATAATAGCATATAGAACTGTTTAAAGTCGCAAATCTGATAAATCTCATGACTGTACAATAATGTGGAAGAAATAAAGTTTACAAGAACCTGTAGTAGCATAGTCTAGGATGTTGAGACAACACAAATATAATGACAAATAAATGGGGTAAATATTTAAACAATATTTATGCTTTCAGAATATTTTGCTGTTTCTTTTGGAGGAGCTACTGGTATGTCTACATCTAGTTTGGTTATATCAGCTAAGATAAGAGGTATGGACTCATTTGTACTATCTAAGCAGATTGCACAAACTAGATGATGGGGGGCTTTTTGCTATGAAAAATAACACACTATACAAGCTTCCTTTTCCCTCTTGGAACAGGATATGACCTCCTCCTTTCACTCTCTGTTAAAGACAACCTGTCTGAGGAAAGCAGCGATCCTGGAAAGTTTCTGGGGCAGGAATCTGCTTCGGGTAATGGGAAGATTGTCTAACCCCAAGGCATGGGCTAGCTGAACACCGGCAAAAACACGTGTTGGGCTTGGTGAATATGAAAAGGGACTTTTGTTACTTAAAACAGATCCAGGGCAGTGTTTTGCATGATATCAAAGGAAGTTACTATAGGACAAGTAACTCACCNAAAAAAAAAAAAAAAGATACAAAAGACCTTTGTGTATCTCCCAGGGCAGCACTGTGTCAGGACGCTTCTACAACTGAACGTTCTTCTATAATAACTCAAGAGAAAGAACACTGATTCTCCTTAAACTACCTTAACTATGTGGTTTCAAACGATTTTAAGATTTTACCATTTGCTTGCACTAGTTCTGGCTGGTTGTCTAAAGTTCACAGACAGGACTGTCTCAAATCCAAATGTTGAACCCAATCTCCTGGGTTGTCTGTTCCATATTTCAACAATAAAGCAACAATTACAGAATTGCAAATAACACAATCAGATTTCTCTCTATCCTTCCTACTTTGGAAATAGATCATTAATGTAGAGATATATTTTCAGTTTACTGCTTGCAGATATGATATCAAAGATAGCTCTTCACTGTTATCAAGAGGCATATTCACCAAAAAATTACATTAAATAATGATAAGAAAGCTAATATTTTCCAAGTGTGTCATCTGCATTTTAAGGCAAAGAGTTAGAATAAGTTACATTTCTGGCATCTAAGGATGAGTTTTTTGGAAGATCTAAGTGATGAACAGCTTGATTTTTACCAGAGAAAGTAAGTTTTTGTTATTGATAAGTGAACATAATCAAGTAGAGCTAAATGCTTTTGGAAATTCCACCTATCCTCCATTATAGTCTAGTGTGACTTAAATGAACTATTAATTTTCTGTGTCCTACTTTCACCATGAGCTAATTTAGTGACTGTTTTTTCACACCTATGCAAGTTTGAGTGGTTTTATTTCCATAAGTATCAATAATAGCTTTAAAACTGTCTTTTATTGTGTTTGTCCCATTCAAAAAATAAGACTTTTTCCCTAAATCACTTGGGTCTTTAATGAATAGGCATTTCCCTTCCCTCACTTCTCCTTATTTAAAGAATGCAATCTATTTGCTGAATCCATATTGGATCTAACTATTCCCATTTTCAGAAATGGTTTTATTTTGAGCCTCAGTTCTTCACATAAATAAAATTTAATGGCAAAATACTTCAAATGTTAAACACAAGATGGGAGAAGCCATATTCTTACTGTCTTGAAGTATAAGAGAATGGTTCATCAGCATCTGGAACTTCAATCACAAATTAATTTCTGAAGGTGGTACCTTATTCAACAAGACTTTAACATTGTCTGACTGGTGTTTTTATGCTGCAATCCAAAGTGCACTCAGCCCCCTGGAGAGGATCCCAAATCCATCAGCAGGGTTTGGATTATGACCAAAGAACAATATGTGGTTAGGTAGGATACTCTGCCGGAGTGGAACAAGGCTATAGTCTCCACAACAGGATGAATTGGCAGTCAGGTCTATAAAGAATTTTTTAATAATATTACTTTTGGCTGAGTCCCTGTGACCTCCCCATTTTTTTCATTTCTATAGTACTCATTTTGACAGAAGTCAGTAAATTCTTGGTTCCCACAAATTTTCTTAAAGTGCCACACTAAAAAAAAATAAGTTTTGAAAGAATGAGGTGTCCCAGAAAGGATTTAAATCCTTCCTTTTTCTTCAGACACATATTCAAACTCTGAGACAATTAAACATGGATGGAGGAAGAAAGTAAATAGCAGTGTCAATAACTTGGAAAAGTATCTTCTGATAATATGTGATCCTGTTCTAAAGGATGCCTGATATAATTTCTGTCTTAAAAGTTATTTATTTCAATGCAATTTAATTTATTTCTCTTCATCTATCAAAAATATTTAGAAAGGAGTATTGATGAAGAAGGATAAAGTGTCAGATTTTGTATTTTAAAACAACTCCAGTTGCTAAAATACCTACAGGTGTAGGTATAAAAAAAAGAAAAAATATTTTTAGATGCAGTTTAACATATAGGGAAAATTGATAGTTTACAGCAAAAAAGATTGATGCAAGTATATTTCATATGGGACTTTTACTGTTCAGTGATGTGTAGAAAACTTTCACTCATGTATGTAATCCAGTGGAATATAGTAGATAAAGAAATTAAGACTTCAAAATAGTGTTGTTTTTTTTTTTTTTCTGTTGAAAACCATTTAAAAAAATCTTTTGAAATGTTAACAGTATAATTTGTCAAGGGAACAGCACATAGGTGGACTTTACATCTGAGCTGAGATTCAGTATTTTTAAGCATTAATTACACACATCAATTGCTTCTTCTAGACTTGTTAATGTCACTGACCTAGTACCATTTAACATGGCCATAAGTACTTGGCTATTTCAAGGTAAAAAAATTCATTCACATTTAATGATTTTGGGAAGTCTCTCTCCTTTTTTATACTTCACAGAATCTTTAGACTTCAAAGATTAAGATTGTTATGAGCTGGTTCTCATCAGTGACTAATCAAACGTCTGTTCCTGAATGTGTTATCTGCTGTTGGTATAAGGCACAGCAGTAATAGTCCTGTTGGTGTTTTCAGGCAGTATCTGAACTGGAAAAATGTACTAAAAAAAAATCTGACTTTAAAAAAAAATCATTATTAACTGCCCACCTTTAATATTGGGCTGTGGGACAGTGTCACCCCCATCCC
>WBNO01008486.1:353888-365345 GCA_013400575.1 Peucedramus taeniatus | reverse complement strand
TAGGGTTTGTCTTATATCACAATTTCATTTATATTAGGAGCTTGTAACTGGAGATTAAGTATTCATTTTCCTTTAAAACCTAAAAAACCCTCTCAAACAAAAACTAAAATGTAAATATAATGTCCTTTCTGCACGTTTCAATTTCAGCTGGGCCATTTTAAACCAGTAATTGTGAAAATGCTTTAGAAGTTCTACATGCATGTGATTGATCTTTTGGGTGTTACTGATTCTTCTGTCTCTTTCTCCCATTTCTAGATGACTTAAGCACAGTAATGTAAAATGAGATTTCTGTAAGCTGTAACTTCAGAGCTATTATGCTTATAAAAGTGTTACAACAGATATGTTAGTTAGATGGATTCTTCTCAAAAATCTCTAGTACACAGTGTATACATGACTTTCCAAATACAAAGGCAATGCCTGTAGATACATATCTGCACTATTATTGCCTTTTTTGCTTTTAATAAAACTAACATATGCTCCAGTTCAGCCTCTCTGGGGCTAGTTGTTGTGCCCTTGTGTAGTGACAGCATATCTATTTCTGTGAGAAATGTTGCTGTGTAGTTATGAGAAGAGCTTGAAATTTTTGCTATTGATGGTAATTTGGAGGCTAATCCTGAAATTTGAGAGGGAAGAGCAAATTAATCATGCAATTTCAGGCTCTTTTAAAATATATTGCAAAAGAGTCATAATCACTTGTGTACAGCATTGAATTTAATAACTTTGGTCTTCTTTTTAAGATTCTCCACAGTACAGGCTTGGAGTTTCAGCATCAGGTAGAAGAAGCCAAAGATTTAGATCAATTGATAAAGATTCATTACCGATATTTATCTACAATTCATGATCGCTGCTTACTGAGAGAAAAGGTGGGTAAAAAATTAGTATATTTGATGTATTGAGTTATCAGGATAAGAAAGTAGTTTTGTGCTAATTATTCAGTCTGTTTTGCAGCATATATACTAAGTGATATATAGGTACTCTTGAGGAAGTGGTAGCTTTTCATGCTGAGATCGAGTTTCCCTTGCTGTTCTCAGCTCAATTCTATCAAGGAAAGAGGATAAAATTGAATTCTTTATATTGGGTACTACATGACTTGTTTGTTTCTAGGGGATGGGAGGTTTTGGACTAACTGAGGCTGGTGAATGGTAGGAGGATTATACATAGTGGTATGGCAGGAAATGGAGGTAGCTGGATAGCTTGTAACCTTTTATCCCACATACTGTCTGTGCAAAGTCCACATCCAAGTAGTCAGCTGGGAAATGAATTGGAGAACAAATACAAACATCTTAACTTTGGAAGAATCACACTGTACTTAGGAGATTGTTTTTACAGGTCAGATTAAATGGCATGTGAAACCTTTGTATTGCAGTGTAATAATGAAAATTTTTTTGCTTAACAATGAATTTCTGACTTACTCCTTGTGTTTTAATTATTTTAGGTGAGCTTTGTGAAGGAAGCTATAATGAAAGTGTTAAATTTAGTACTGATGTTTGCAGACCGTTGGCAAGCTGGTTTAGGGGCTTGGAAGTAAGTACACATACCTAAAATTCTACATGATCATAATTTTGCAGCTCTGAGTAGGATTTTATGCCCACAACTGCACTTCCAGTTGAGGCTGCACCAATGCTGAATACAGTGAGACAGTCACCTCTTTTGTCCATCTGACTGTGCTGTGTTTGATGCACCCCAGGGTGATCTTGTTGATCAGCACCCTCAGATCCCTTTTTGCAGCCACTTCTTTCCCCATTTATATTTCTGTTTGTGCAGCCTGCTGCTTGAACGATGAATGATACTGGGCAAGTCTCCAAGGTTTGTCAAGCATTCAGAAGTTGATGTATGGTCCTGAAGCCAGCTGGTGTGGACTGGCTTACTTCGTATTTTTCAGGACTAATTTTCTTTGGCACAGATGCTTCCTAAAACTTAGATCCCACTCTCCTGTGACATTAGGAAGTTGCTATTTTTGGAGTGTTTTTCTCATTCAGAGTGTTGGAAATAATTTGTGAATGCTGTTGATAAAGACTGAAACTCAGGGCGTGTGGTTGCATGTTGTTGCATGTGGCAAGAAAAAGTCATAGCTGCTGACATCTGTATTTTCTTGGGAGAGGGGAAAAAGGAAAGGAGTGACTGTTGTGAACTATGTCTTCTCCCTTGACTGGTGAGTGCTGGCTGACAGAATCCAAAGTGGAATTCAAGAGATTGCTGGATAGTAAAGCAGTGTGGGTGTCCCTGTTTTACTGACTGTAGGTCCCAAAGAACCTCTAAAGCAGTAAGGACCAGGAAAGGCTCTTTTGCTTAGAAACCTATGTAGGAATGATAGGTGTCAGTTAGAATCACACAGCTCCTTCAAGTCACTGCAGAGATTTTTAAAATGGTGATGAAATTATTAATGCCCCATTAATTATTGATGGTGCTCAGATGCTCCTGTCAGAATTGCCTTTGTTTTTTAGAAGGAGTATATGCAGGCATAACTGAAGTATTGTAAGTTCAAGCCAGAATTCTGTGTAAAGAGTACTTTTGTCATTTACTGTGAAATGTGGTTATATTTTGAAGATAACATAGAGGCTGGTCTGTTAAGCATTCCCCTGTTAAACTGTTTTGTAGGATGGAATCCATAGAGAAGATGGAATCTGATTTTAAAAACTGTCACATGTTTCTTGTAACTGTTCTCAACAAAGCTGTCTGTCGAGGCTCTTTTCCCCATTGTAAGTACATGAGGCTTTTCACATACCTGCGCTTACACAAGTTTCCTAGGAATGTGTTTGTTTTAATCTGTTCTAATGTTTGTTGGCACATTTTAAATAATCTCATTTTGTGAATTATGCACAGAAGGACACCAGTACTTAACCTCTTACTAAGTTAATTATTTTTTTAGGGTATTTGTGCCAAGCTTTTCCATGACAGCTATCTTCAGTTAATCTGTTTACTTGATGAGGGGAAGGTGTGTAGCCAAGCAAGTGACAAGCAGTTTTCTAAAGTAATGAAACTAAGTTGTGGGGGCATAGAACAGCATTCTTTTTGTTGATATTGGGAATGACAGCTGTGATATATCTTGAGCAGATAGGATTTTAGTGTTATCGTGCCTCAGCTGCAACTGCACTGGGCTCTTGGCTCTGCCCATCTGTTATAAGTTACTTCCTTGGCAATTGAAACAGCAGAGGATGACATATTTATGCTTCTACTTACAACCTGGTATGAGCTTTAATTGTTAATCAGTGCCAGTTTGAGTTAGGGGGGCAACTGCTCAGTGAGGCTGTAGGGCATCAGGGTTAGCTGGGATGCAGATGAGTGTTCTCACAGGTTTCTACACCACTTGCAGATGTGCCTCAGGGACATAGTGGTGGACTGGGCAGTCTTAGGTTAATGTTTGGACTTGATTATTTTAAAGGTCGCACCCAATCTAAAACCTGTGTTTTTTAAAAAAAAAAAACAAACAGGCAATATCTGCCATCACTGCTAGTCACATATACAAGACTTTGTCTGCAGAACCATCTGTGAGAATGGTCTGCTGTATATAAACCTCCACTACTTTTTTTTTTTAACGTACAACAGTATTTCAAACAAAGGAGCTAATTTCTTAACAGTTGTTACCACGTGAAATAACTAGTGGGTAGCTGATTATGAATGTGGTGAAATATTATCTAAGCTGTCAGAGACTTACAAAATGTCTTACTGTCCTGAAATCCTAAAATATTACAATTTAAAAAGTAAACCAGTATCCTCTTAAAGGGCAGAATTGAATATTGCAATAAATTTTTGCAGAGTGCTGCAAATGCAAATATTAACTATGTTTTTATTGTTTGTTTCACAGTGGAATCTTTAGCTTTGTCATTGATGGCTGGCATGGAACAAAGTTAACACCCACTTCAACTGAATTAAGAAAGAACTGATAGCAGGACTTATGTTGAAATTCCTGTGTTAAAGAACCGTAAGCATTTTGCACTCTAGTTTAAAATGTATATAGCTAAATGTTACTATTGTTTTGGAGCTGTGTAAAATATTTTAAAATGTAAATAATGTACAGATATTTAAGTGTGTTGGTTGTGGCAGTGTTTGTATAGGCTTCAACATCAAAAACCATGTATAGTGCAAAATTCATTCCATGTAAACAGTCTTACTTGGAAATACATTAAATATATTTCATACGGAAAAAAGGAATTTCTTTTCTTTAATTATGGGTAATTAATGGTTTACTTTTTCCATTAATTTTCAGCTGTGAATAGGTCACAGGGCAGTGTGGAGTGGTGTGACTCAAATCTTGGTGTTTAGAAGGTTGGTTGAATTAATTTTTGGCCTTTTTTTGCCTTTGCATAAAGGCTAAGTAGCATTGCTTAGTGTTTCTTAAGAAATCTTTAGGAAGACTGTTACAAGAAGCTGATGTAAAAAATGCAAGATTAATTTATCAAAATGGATTATAGCAGAACATAAAACACCAGTATTTTCTATGTTAAATGTTCAAATGCTTACTGATTTTAGTGGTAACTCTGGTCAATTTAAGTAGGATTGAGATGAAAGTGTGTAATGTATTAGTTTTAATGATTGGATTGTTGAGATGTTTCAAAGGTGGTCAGATATGATTTATCCTTCTAAGCCTTTTGCAAGCAAACGTTTACATCTAATAACTGATCTTCTGTAAAGCAGTAGATTGTGATACAGAAGCGCACATTTCTGGACAAGTAAATGCGAGTAAATCTTGTTCTGCACGAGATGACTTGCCCTGTCTCCTCCCCTTTAAAGTTTCTCTGGAATTGTGGTATCAGTATACCTGCATTAAAAAAAGATAAAATCAATCATAGCTATTTACCTATTTTTTTTTTTAATAAATAAAAGATTTGATAATTAGAATTTCACTGTTGTGTGTGTTTCTGCTGAAATTCAGTCAGTAACTTAAAGTTTGAGAGGTGTTTCTTTAAGTTAAATGAAGTATGTTACTACTGAGACTATGTGGCTCATTATGAAACTATTTATTTTCAGCTGTAAACTAATAATTACTTTATATGAAAGTGAATATTTGTGTTTGTGTTTGAACAGGAGATCTCAAGGTTCTTCCAAGTTATAGCTATGAAATGTTTTGAGGAAAAGAAATCTTTTTTTTTTCAAGTATACCACTAAGGACGTTTCTGCTGCCCTGTAACATGTCTTTTGTTTCACTGAGTGGAGGTTTTGCTTTAGAGAACATGTTTGTATTGTCCTTTGCTACCACATGACACTTTTCCAAGTGGATGTTTTTTGTGGTAGGTGCACACCTATTAACAAAAGTAATTTGTACTTCTAGTTTACCATGACTCATTGTCATTTAAGATTCCAGATTATTTAATATTTAATGCTAGCAGACAGAGTGCATTGTTTAGTAACTTTCTTATTCAGAGTGAAATTGAGTAGCATACTGAGAAATTTAAAAGACGTGCTTGGAAGTTCAGCACTTCTGTGCGCTGGTTCATTACTTTTTGAGTATGTCTTGTACTCTTTGCTTTTGAACTACCTAATGTGGTTGCTTTATTTCTGCTTCCTCTACAGTGATTACCTTCAATGAAATTCCTACTATTCGTAGCCTTACCTTGGATAATATTAGCTAGATGTGGGAGAAAAAAAATCCTTCAATCCTTCATGTTGTTGAAACAATAATTCCTAGTAAATCCCTTTGCCAGTTTTACTTATTTTATGTGAAAGACCCTGTGCAAGTGAAAGATTTTGCTGTTTCACCCAATCTCCTGCTTAAGAATTAATGTTGCATTCTGCTGAGACACTTCTGTGCACTTCGTAGACAAGTGATGCGTGCATGCTGTTTATTCAGCCAGCTTCCAAGATTTGCTCATCTATCATCACAAAAACACAGTGGAAAGTCTGGCTCTGGAAATGTTTACTGATTCTAGTAATGGACAGCCTCAGTGTTTAACTTGTTGTATGTCAGCAGTACTCGGCTGACAAATTCTCAATCTTATGGCATTCCTTTTTCTTCAGAGACACAGAAAAAAAAAATCAAGTCCTGTCTTTTAGTGTGCATGCACTGTGATGCCACCAGGGCCTTTCCATCAGTCCCCTGGCAGTTGTTAAAATGGTTATTTACCTATTTGGAGAAAAAAAGGGTTTTATGTGATATGAGATATGGGGTATTTTAGCTATATATTTACTCAGGTTTCCTTGTAACATTTTCTGTTTCCTTTACACAGCAGTGTTGTTTTTTGGATTCTGTCCTGAATCTGTTCCTTGTGGACGTTTTTTGACCTTGTTTTCAAATTCCTGTTTTTGTCAGTTATTTCTGAATTGATTTGAATCTTAACTTTTGGATACTTTTCCTCTTTGTTAGAGGAGACACAACGTTTGAACATGTGCTTTACTTGCACTTCTGGAATTTCAAGTAAGCAATTTTGGAGACATTAGGAAATGTGTAATTTATTCCATGTGTGTATAGATTCAGAAGACTTCTGTCAGAGTTCATTGTTTTGTGAATTGTCAAGTTTAGCCAAAGGAAAGCATAAAACACTCAGCAGAGCATATAGAAACAGAACTTTCTAAGCTTCTAAGGGGATATAAAATTCTTTGGAAAAGAACACACTCCATGCTGTCACAATTTCATTTCTACCTTTATTTGTTCTCATTAACTTCTGGATGCAGTTTTAGCAAAGTTGCAGCATAGAAGCTCTTATCTGACTTGTTACTTTTCTTTATTCTCCTTTGTTTTATCCTGTGGGCTTCCGTTATCTCTAGGCCACATTTTAGCACTGATTTAGTAGATTCTCCAGTGCTTTCTCTGCTGTTTAGTTTTAATAACCCCTAATTAACCACTAAGTCCTTGAGGACTTTTGGTTGTGTCAAACTCTTGATATAAAAAAAGTTAGCAACTAGTCGTTAATCAGATGGTTTCCATGGGAGCATAGATTAAAGATAGCAATGCTATATTATAGGCTGATTAAAAATATAAAAAAATTCCTCTGATGTGCTTTTTAATCTTACTAACTAAAGATTTGCAAGTTTTTCAGCTTTCCTCTTGTGCTAAAAACCTTTCCTCATTGATTGCATTGGTATTTGCTGGCTGTTGTAGTGTCTTGTTGCTGCACTGTTCATTTATTGCTGGGAAGGCTGCACAGGAACACAGGTCTGAGGGCCTACAGAGCTAATGAAGTTACCAGGGATAGAGGAGCAGGGCTGGGGTGAAGAGTGAGGGGGCTGGATTGCCTAACATACATGCCCTGATTTTTGTACTGATGTTCTACATGAGCAAAATGAATGTAATTTGTAATGGAATCAAGAAAGGATGTAACATGTGTTAATGTCTGTCAGGGAATTGGGTGGGCTCTGGTGTGGTTTGGCAGCACAGTGTGCAGCAGGCTTGGGAAGCAGAGTGGGGGGACACAGGCCCATTGTACACACATACAGAGTTAAATCCCCATGAGTTAACAATAAAGCCTTGGTCTTGTGTTTTAGGGAGCTGGAAAGCAGAAGTAGGGAGCCCTGCTTGCTCAGATCCATTTCAGATGGTGTCACTTAGCACTAGGAGGGAAATGGGAACCAGAGAGCTGCAGGTGTCATCATGTGTTAATGAATATTTATGAACATGCAGCACACCTGCTGCATGTAGAAACAGAACTTTGTATAGAACTTTCCCCTGTCAGCTGTGCTCTTGGCAGAACATGGGCACTTGGGGGTAGGAATCTGGCTTTTCCTGGAATTAAAGGTAGGTATGAGTGACCAGATCACTGCATTTGGGTAAGGCCTTGTGAAGTGGAGAGCTCCTAATAGGAGTTACATGTTAAGGTAGCTGGTGTAGGCTTCCTGCTGTGGGTCAGGATCTCACTTTGCTCATTGAGACCTCAGATGCTGCTTTATGCTTGGTCTCTTCTGCTTAAGCTCTCTCAAGTGCTGTGTCCTCTTCATAAGTGCCTATCTCCTGAGAGCTGAAATGTTACTGTATGTGGTGTGGAACCATATAATATTTTTGTAGCCTTGCTGAGCTTTAAACCTTTTGCCACATACAACACGAAGTCTGTGTTGACTTCTGATGTGAAAAATCTAGTCCAGTTCTTTAGAGTATGAACAGGTGGCTGATATGTTGCCAGAAGTTGGATTTAATTTTTAAACTGATTTATAGACAATAACCTATGTTTTTGAATAATGTCCTGTGTGTTCTTGAGGTCATTGGGACCATTGCCTGTCATGATTTCGTAAATACCTTTCTGTGTCAGGTCATGACAATTTCCTGTGTTCTTTATGAGGATGAAAAATCTCTGTATTTAGCAGGTAAGAAAAATTAAATTAACAGCTAGATATGTTGTTAAACTTAAACATCAAAATGTCTGTAAAACCAGAGAGTAACATCACCACCTGAGCCATAGTAGACACCCAGTGGCAGAACCACCACCAAGATTCTGTTGGAAGTTCTCAGGCTGCTGTGGAATGAAACTCTTCAGTGTAATCCTGTGGGCTCCTGGAAAAGATTCTTTCATTGCCTTTGGATAAATGCTTAAAAGCCCAAAGAAGAAAAATAAAAATAAAGTGAAATTAGCTGGAATTCAGGAAGTAGACCTGTGGCTGTCCTGTAGAATAGTGCCTTGATAAAGGCAAATCCAGTCTTCAGACAATTGCATTAAGCTTGTTACTACCATATTATCTGATACTTGTGTCATTTAGGTACAGAGTACATAAATTGCCAGGAGCATGATACATTACTGTTGCAGATCTTCCTAAAGGTTGTTGACGGGCATGGGTTAAAATCAGGTTAAAATAAATTCCACCCAAGAAAGGATCTCAAACTGCTTTAAGTCTGGCCTGATAAAAACCCCGCCTAACTTCCAGAGGCTAAGATATCAGTTAGTGGCTTGATTGGCAATATGTAGATACATGTATCTTTAGCTAGATACATGCACCTACAAGGCCTGTGTTCAGTGTGGTAGGGATAATTGAAAAGGACAAATACAGTAGAGGGAAAAGCAGCTCACGGAGATCTGCTGAACATCTTTAATGAAGTACTGCCATTGCACTACTTACTACTAAAGTGGAAAGAGCAGGGAGTTGTGGGGGCATTACAGAATTAAATCAGGCACCTGGAATGATATTCTGTGGGTTCACTTAAAATGGTTCTGATAGGCATATCACATTACATGAGACCATAGACATTCAGATGGTAAAAAGTGATTGTCGCGTAATTCCTATATCAAATAATAGAAAAAAAACAACACAAATCTTGAGTAGCTGTGTACCATCGTCTACTTTTTTAATATGATCTTATGTATAGGAATGCTAATAAAAAGCAGATTGCCCAGCAGTGGGGAAGCAGCTCCTTTGCCCACTCAGTTATTTAGATGGAGATAGCAAGATCTGGGGCATCAGCCAATCCTTGCGACAAGCTGTTGTTTCCTGGACAGGATGGTGCTGCTTGGCAGTCTTGCTTTCATACAAAGCAGCTGCTCCTGGCACCAGCTGGCTTTCAGCAAGTAGGGGAGCCACAGTGGTGGTCTTGCTTGGGACAGACTGGCAGACTATGAAGTATTGCCCATGTGGGGGCAAGCTGCTGTTGATCACATCTCATTGGGGGCATTTGACTTTGCTGTCCTTGCTGCTCTGTTGTGGCCTGGTAACAGATGTGTCATTGCTGATGCAGGCTGAGTGGTTGCATTAAGACGATGCTGTTCTGAATTTGCACTTGCTCAGGACAAGGAGACAAAACTAATTCTGCTTTACAAAGGTGAGTAATTTACTTAATCGAGTTTCCTGTCCAAAGCAGAGTTTGCAGAAAAGGGCATAGGATGGATGGCACTGGAGACAATCAGGTGCCACTTTAGAAATGGAAGCATCCAGCTCTGGTTGTATTTCACAATTTTGCTTGAGCTGGGTTAAGAAGTTAGGCTGATAAGGAGCTATGATGGTTGAAAGGAATTTAAATTAATTCATTTGATATATGTACTCAAAATGTTCATGAATATATACAGACAGAGAAGAATAGCAACCATGTTCTAGAAAATTAATTGTTTCATAGAAAAGACTATGTTGCAGTACTAGGAAAAAAAAAATGGCTCTGAAGATGTGTCTGTGATATGATGAAACGCTAATGATAACATTTTGCAACGATGCATAACTTCTCCACAAGCTGTGGAAATTCTTGATGACATGGAAAGGGAATAATTGGATTTGATCATACTTGGAATAATGAAAACTGGGGGGTCTAGCACCTTATCCCTAATCTTCACAGGCTTTCTTGTAGATGCTATTACAAAAAGGTTATTTAAAGAAACTTGAAGCAGTGCAAACTTCTTGAGGAAAAACCCAACAATCAGTAATTGAAGTGAAGCACTAATTATTCTGTTCTCAGCACAAAAATCATTAATAGCACATTGTCCCCTGAACAGCTGTTGAAAACAGAGACTTAGAAGTGCTTGCTATGGCAACAGTGTGCAGTTTGATTATGATTATAGAGAGGGTTTTCAAGAGTAAATAAAATGTTGGATGCAACTTAAAGCAGGCAAATAGGCTTTGATGAAAAATTGGTTGGAATTGTTTGGAAGTTCCTGTGCTCTCAGGTGACTATTCCCTACGTGGAATAGTTTGTGGATTCCCTCTGCCATAAAATAGTGGCTGGAAAGAGCAATCTTGCCAAGTTTCCATGAAAAAGAACGGGTAGTTTGATTTTGTGGTGCAGTCAGTGTCAAGTTCATTAGATGGAATATTGAATAAATAAGTGAAGTTGAACTTCAGTGGAAGAACACTGCATGAAAAAAATAAGAAAACTTAAAAATGAGGAAGTACATATGTTTGGTGTCGTTTACAGAAAAGTTAAAGTGGGAGGCTGTCAAACACTAACCTGCCTGTTTTATATGGTTTTGATTTTAATGAAGTGTAGTTATTTCGGATACAAACACCACAGGCATGAACACCCTCTGCAGGATGTTTAAAGGGGTTTCCCACGCGATTCCTTTTGATTTTTTAAGGTTAGGTTTTTCATCCTTGCAGCTGGTGACTTTCCCTCGCCATGCTAGCGAAGTTGTGAAGTGAGAAGCCTCGCCACTGACCTGTTACTGCCGACCCGGTGCCCCTGGGGTGCTGGTTTTCTCTGGGGTGCTGCTGGGGCAGGCACCGGATGGCACCGTCTGGGATTTGTACGAGTGGACACGGTCGTCCTGGGAATAGATTTGTGTTCCGGGAGACGGATTGCCCCGTCTACAGCGCACAGAAGAAGTCGCTATCATTGAAAGCAAAGGGCCAGTCCGGGACGCAGCTCCGCCGCCTGCGGCAGCTCCGGGACTACTCCCGGCTCCCCGGGAGGAGGAGGAGCCGGGGCCGGAGCCTGCCGGGGGCGGGAAGGGGCGGCAGGTTTGGGATGAGGCGGGAGGAGGAGGAGGAGCTGGAGCGGCAGGAAGGGTGTTTCCCTGCGCAACTCCCGGCTGAAGTGACTCAGACAGGAAACTCCCTGCCAGGCGCGGCCCAGGAGCGGAGCCGCCGGGCCGACGCGACCCTCGGCGGCCGGGCCGA
>WBNO01008486.1:326723-353863 GCA_013400575.1 Peucedramus taeniatus | reverse complement strand
CCGGGGCGCGGCGGGCAGGGCCGTGCGGAGCCGCGGCCGTGCCCTCGGGCGGGTTGGGTCCCTCAGCGGCGGTAACCTAAAAGCCGTTTTTGGTTTTTGTTTCTGGGGGTAAGGTTTAGCTTGTTCTCGCTCGTCCGTGGTCCGTGTGTCTGCAGCACTCGAGTGGTCAGAGTTCTGCCTCCTAGACTTTCTTGGAGTGGGCTAGATGGGGGAAAAATAAAAGTAAAAAGCCCTATGAGGTTCATCTCCCTCTTTAGAGAAAGGAGGTGATCTGTAGTGTCTGTCTAAGGACGTGGAATAACTTCCTCATGAGGAACTTGAGAATTATCCAGTAAAAATAACTATACTGTCATGACAGCATCACTACAAGCTTGAAAATCCCCAGATGGATGGTCTGCCACCCATCCCTCCTCTCTAATGAGCAAAGGTGAACACAGACATGCACTTTATCTTTCTGAGTATTCCTGTAGTTCATCAACATCTCTGCTAATTTTTTGCCTTTCAGTAGGCTCTCATTGCCTTGATTTTTATTCCTGCGCTGTTTGATGGCAGGTTGGAGTAGCATTTAGCCATGTAAATGGTTGTTTGTGCCAGGAAGACTGCTGGGAGGAAGTTGTCTTTGTGGGATGTAGCCAGTCTGCCTGAAGTGCTGGCTGGAGAGCGTGTATTGGAGGAGGAGGAAAGCTAGCTGGAGGAATTTCTTCTTAATTAGAAGGTCATAGCAGGCTTTTCTGTAAACTGTGGGAAATGGAAATCTTAGGCTAATGAGCAACTCCAGTCCTTATTGCATTCCAGTTACTTATTTGGCATAACTTTATTATAATAAGCTTACTGAACATGTACATATGCAGGGTTGTGTGGTAGTGTTTTCTTCAAAATTGAATTTCTAATAATACTGTAGTGCAATTCGGCAATCTCTGAATTATGTTTTTATTAATTGTACTTAAACTGTTTTATGCTCAGAGAATGTCTGAGCTATGTGATAGAAAAAGCATTGCTGCTCCTTACTTAAGTTCTGATTATTGACTTCATTTAAGTCCCACTTTTACCTCTAAAAAACTTTTGTAAACATGAAATTTCATCTGTTCTAGTGTAAAAGACTCTTAAAGCTTTCCCAGGCAGCTGGTCTGTGAAATCTGGCTGGTGTAGGCAGCCAGTTGTCCCTGTAGCTGCCAGGAGGGAGGAGGAGGAATTTGGAAGAAGTCTGTACAGCATTGGGAAGGCTTAACCCCAGTATCATCACAGCTTGCTTGGCTTGCCCTTTAAAAAGTGTACATCAGTCTTTCTTTGTAGCAACTTAGATTTTTTTTTTTTTAATAGGAACTATGTACTTGATGGAATATCTCTAATGTACTTTGGTTTTCAGGTTGCCAGAGCTAATTTATGTATTCTGAGAATAAACCTCTGAGTCTGAGAAAAACACCCAAATACTCCCACCCCCCAATATCCCTGCTTGAAAGACTTTGTTTTGTTTACAGGTCTTGGGTTTGTCAGTTTATTTTGAGGGTCCTGATGTGGAGAGTGGAGTGGTGTTTGAAATATGCTCAACTCTGCTAATTAAAAATTTCTCCCATAATAGATATCACAGCATTCAAACTTAAATGAAGCCAAATTATCTAAGTTGTTTAAATTAAAAAAAAAAAGTTTTAAGAAAGAGAATGTTCCACAAACAATTCAGACTTTTCAGTTTTTAACTTCTGAATGTGTGGCTTATAAAAAAGCTCATAGTGCTTTAGTAATGTACCTGTAATATTCAAAGTATTCATTAACAAAATTCTTGTTTCTTCAGTTTGCCTTAGATGGAAATTGTCCTCTGGGCTTATACCAACAGATTCTCTTGGTCCATTATGCTGACTTTGTAGCATAATTAAGTACTTACCAGAAATATGTTCTAGCTATATGTTCCATGTTAGATGTTTGTCTGATATACTCCTTAAGTTTTGGTTAGTACTTTGTTCATTCATTCTGAGAGAGAATTGTCTTGGGAGGTGGCTTGTTCCTGAGGATAGGTTTTAAAAATCTTGCCCTAACTCTCTTGTCAGAATAATCTGATTTTTTTTTAAAATGTTTCTCAAAGTTTTCCAAGATATTGAGGTTGAGGTGGAAAATTCAGTGGTTGGAATTGAGCTGCAAGGTTGGAACAAAAAGATGGAGCAAAAAATCCCCACAGAGCTCTTTTTCTTGTGGAAATAGTTATATTCATCCTCTGGCCTGAAAGCTGCTAGAACTGCTTGCAATGCTATACAAGAGAAAATTAATCTTAATGTAATTTCCGTGCCTATTAATGTGCATATCAAGTGGGTTTCATTTTACAGTTTTTGCTCTGTTTTCTCTGGACAAGTTCTTCAGTGGTTCCTTTGCTGTACCAACAAGTACAGTAAACTTGGGTGCTGGGCAGCAAGTTTCACCCTGCTGAGTCGGAAGTCAGCTGTGTGATTGACTCCATTGCTCGAAACAGTGACTGTGTGAGCTTCTGAATTTTCACTGTTTATACATTTTAAAATAACTGCAGCTAGTATGGCAAGCCCCAACTTAATAAGCAATTATGCTTGAACCAAGCTAAGTGCTTGTTTACCTAGGGATGCTGCAGGAGCTTGGCACAGCCCAGGCGTGAGTGGCCAGTGAAGTGGTTCGGGGTGGATCCATCCATGCGTGTGGAATTGTGATTCATTTAAATGGTCCCGAGCTTCCCTGTGAAAATGTTCTCAGGGATGGAGGCAAAGAGGGAGGAGTAAATGTAACAGGTTTGTAAATTTTTGATCTGTAGAAAATATACCTTGTTACAAGTAGCCTCTGGCAGACTTTACTCTTGAAGGTTATCTTGCTACTTTTTGGCTACATTGTTTGTTGCATGTACAACAAATAAAAGCCACCTATCCTTGTCCTGGTTTTTATGCAGAGCTGAGACAAGGGATGTTTCAACATTGTGAAATATGACTGTATACCTACAAAAACTCACAAAGAGCTTGGTAATGGTGCTTTATATTTTGAGCTGCATACGTCAGTTCAGGATTCTTCTTTACTGCACGTCTGCCCTTAGAGGCTGACATTAGTAGGGCTCGGGGGCACACTTTGCTGTGTAATACTGATAACAGAGTGCGTATTGATTTGCTTTGTTAAAACGTAATTCCATTAGTCCACATCACTGCCTTTCTGGTGGTAAAAATAATGTATGATGCATTGATGAGACTTGCTACAAGAGGACAGAGGTTGCAAAACAGCAGTTAATCTTTCCATTTCTTGGCACCAAAAATGTTGTAAGATATTTTGGGTGGCTCCTTATCTCTTGTAAACACACTGGCAAAAATCCTGAAGCTTGTTTTCTTCACAAGACTTGAAAGATTTTTCTCTGTGTTAGTATGTACTGTTTACTGTATGCCTCTATTATGTCTGTAAATATATGTGCACTCACAAATGTTTGTGAAGAAAATTCTGTATTCACACATTTCAGTGTTTTAGGGGAAAATGGCTATCTTGGACTTAAACTGTAAAAAGTAAAGTTGTGGTAAAGCTTGGTATGGCACAAATAATCAACAGGCATTTGCCATCTCAGAAGAAACCCCCTTTCCCTCAGGCTGAGCATCAGCAGATATCAAGTGAATTTATAGCTGTGTAGCCTTTCTGCAGAAAGACCATTGTGGGAGAGGTGATTTAAGGTTGTGGGCAGCTGAGTTGAGCACAGATCTGGTTCGGGGTGTTGGAGAGGGAGCCCATCTCTCCAAGCCTTCCCAGCTGGGAGATGGTGGTGTTCCCAGTTTCTGAGGAGCAGCACTTGTGTCCTGCTGCTCTATCCCTTCCCCACATTTTCTGTAGCTGTTTCATTCTGCCAGACCTCTGCTCCTGCTGGAAGGGACCCCAGCAGGGCATCAGTGTGATGGTGAGCTCAGAGAGGACTCTCAGGGAGGAAGTCAGTCCCTTCATTGCTAGAATAGCTGCCTGCCAGGCACCCGCTGTGTGGGACTTAGCCAGCTGTGGTCTGCTGCGGATTTGCAGCCCTCTTAGTCAAGCTGTGAGGTCCCTGCTGTTCTCTTCTAAATGACTACAGAGAAGGAAAAGTGAACATGGTAGTTCTTTGACTGGGTGGTTGTTCTGTGGTTCTGTGTGTGTGTGTTGCCAGGGCAGGTGCTCTGGCCTAGGCAGATCTTAAAGTGAGAGTCCTCCACAAGAGTGGATGTTCTACCTGTTAACTTTACTAAAGCTTTTCTTATTCAAGTAATCAGGTAACACATATGGAATTGGCACTTCTGTTCTTGCTTTCATCAGAGGTAAATGCCAGGGCAGCAGGCTGTGGTGCCCTCCTTTTCCCAGTTTGTGAGTGCTCCCAGCTTACAAAGTGGTTGGTTGTGGGGTGAACTTGTATGATTTCTCTTTGCTTGAGCCATATACTATGAGATTTCCTCAGTTTAACAGTCTGTCTTTCAACAAGCCTTTCATGTGGCTGGTTTTTGCAGGTCTATTTTCCGTCAGTGTTGGTCAGGTGGTAATAGAGTGACAAACTTTTTAACGATGGTAGTTGCTCATTTGGTGGAAAAAAATACCATCCCCCCTCCTCTCCCTCCACTGAAAGGCATCTTAAGAATTCAGGCAGTGTGTAGACTTATGCTTACTAGATGACACTCTCTGCAAATGATTAGCAGGGTTGAGTGTCAGTAATGTTCTTATGAATTACTGTATTTTAAAGTAAAAGAAAAAAATTAAATGGTGCTTTTGGTTTTAGAATCAAATAGATTTAAAATCCAGTACTGTGGTTTTATGTTAGGACATGAGTCTCAAGAGTTGACATGCTAAGTAATGATTCCAGCTGTGCAAATGACACAAGGTGCTTTGAGAGATGCTTGCTTTATACACTACACATTTACAAGAGATTTGTTTCCAGGGTTTAGATAAAAATAAGTGCTGTACTTCACTTTAAAATACTTTAATTCTGATAGGGACATGGACACTTTGTTGGCAGGAAATAAAAATGCTGTTGACCTGAAGCTACTTATAGCCTCCTTTCAGTATAACTCTAATTATTTTAAGTGGTTTCAGTGATAAAATCAATAAGGGGAGTACACTGAATTATAGATTCTGAGTGTGAAGTTCAGGCAAACTGTCATGACACATGGCTCAAGATAGATGTGAATGCTTGCCAGGTGATATCTGAAGTCATGTTTTGAATGAATTTTCATTGAAACTGTGTATTTTCTTGTATGAAATACTACAGATTAAGCTCTCTCTGAGGAAAAAGAGAGCTTAAGAAACTAAAATTTATTTTTATTTTCTCTTCTTGTCTGTCCTGTACTATTTCCTTAGTTTTTTTTAGAGAACTATTAAATCATTATTTACTTCTTGTCTGATTCACTCTCTCCTCACAGAAATGCACATAATGATAGATTTTTTAACAACTTCTGAAGCCTTTTTTTAATTTTTTAAAAAAATTTATTTTCTTTTTAAATACTGTAATTTTGCAAAATTGTACATTATTATTGTACTGATTTAGATAATAAATAAAAAGCTACTTTTAAGCATGGATAGTACAAATTTGCCTAAAATATTTTTCAACTTACTTTTCAGGTGAAGCTGTGTAGCTTTTTTTAACTGAAAGTGGAGTGTTGTATTGTTGACTTATCAAGTACCTACAGGTATAGAGAAGGAGTGGGAATGACAGCAGACAGCCTCTCTTTCAGAGTCATTTTTATTGAAGCCTTTGTTTAATTTTTAAACTCAAAATAAGGCAACACTGAAGCCAGAGCTTCAGCTGCAGGCTTGCATTGAAAAAATCCACTGGATACAGTTAATGCCTGTTGTGTGTCATATGTCCAGTGGGGGACATATGCTGTAAGATGGAGCTGGATGCAAAATGCAGAGGCACTGTGGAAGGGAGGCCAGGGGGGCTGCCCCTGCCTGGACAGCTGCCCCCAGCAGTGGTGTGGGGGGTGTCCTTCCTTCCCACAGGCAGGGGTGTTGCCAAGCAGACTCCCCTGAGAAGCTGTAAGACTGACCCTGGAGAGACCATCTGTGTAACTGGGCTAAGGAAGAGAGTGCTGTCTTCCCCTCCCCTGAGAAAACAATGTTGTTTTTCTTTATTTCTCTCCATTCTTGTGAAATAAAAGTACAGAACTCATGTGCTTTATCAGGAACTGTAGGGATAGGACTAGGAGTAATGGGTTCAAAGTGAAAGAGATTAAATTTAGCTAAAAGATATGGAAGAAATTGGTGACTGTGAGGATAGCGAGGCAGTGGAACAGGATGCCCAGAGAGGCTGTGGATGCCCCATCCCTGGAAGCGTTCAAGGCCAGGTTAGGTGGGGCTTTGAGCGACCTGGTGTAGTGGAAGGTGTTCCTACCTATGGCAGGGGGGATGAACTGTATTATCTTTAAGATTCCTTTCAGCCAAAGCCATTCTATGAGTCTAAATAAACAGTTTGTCTAAGGCTGAGGGTTTGTATTGCTGCTTCAATGGAAACCTGAAGACTCCAGGCTCTTGTCTTTCTCTCCATCTTTGAGGCTCATCTCTTTCACCTGTAACATGACAATCCTCCATCCACTGGGGTGCTCAGTTCCCCATCCCCAGCTCCTTTCAGCCCATGCACACAGGTGTGCCCTTTTTGATTAAAGTACCAGCACTCTCTTTGCAACAGACACAAAGGGCAGCCAAGGAAACCCATGCTGAGCAGGTGGGAGCAATCTGTGATGGAAGGCTTCAACCTGAGCCATGCCAGGCTAATTCCATGTGAGCTTGCTTTCTTTTCTCCTTTCTGGGGTGGTTATTGCTTTTGCTGCTCCCTTTCTCATTCTTTGCAGAATGCTCACAGTGGGAGTGTTATCTTTGCTAAGAAGTGAGAGAGCTTTTCACAACTGTAGTTGTAGTTTTCACGTGCTGTGCTTCTGTGCTTAGCTTCTGTGCTAAACTTCAGTCTCATCCAAAGCACTGCTGTGCAGCATTGCTTCCTACCACCTGTGCAGCAGCAGGATCAGGAACAAGTATAGAAGAAATGCTTGCTGAGAACAGCTGCAGGAGAGAGCAGCATCAGCAGAATGCAAAAATGGCAGCAAACTGAGAAGATGAAAAAGGGATGTGGAGGAGTGAACTGGGTGAGAGGAAAAGAATGCAAAAAAAGAGAAGGGGAGAGGGTTGCTCAGGAAGGTGAAATGGTGCAATTCAAAGATGTAATAGCAGAGAATATTAAGAGGGTAAGGCAAGTAAGTGTAGCAAGACAGATCTCAGCACACCTAACCTAGAATGAAACAATGCTTAAATCTCTAACTTCATTGCAGTCTGAAGAGAGGCCAAATATTGCAAAAGGTGGTTCGTTCTGTACATTAGTTATTTCACTCAGAACTAACTCAGTTCTGTGAGAATTAATTAGTAAACCAGCACAAACCCTCTCAGCCATCTAGCCCCATCAACAGCAGATTTTTTTTTTATTTTACATTTGTGACTTATCTTGGGCTTCAGACTTCGGTTCACAGATAAAGCAAACCAAACAAAACACCTCTGAATTCTTGTAGCACAAGGGCCACTGCAGAGGGGGGTTTGCATGCTGCAGGACACACTTCAGAGATGGGCCCTCCCTCCTTGTTCATCTAAGTGGGATACTTCTGGAGGAAATTTTAGAGGCTTAGGCTTCTCCCATGCCATTGCAATGGATTCTCAAATAAAATAAGTGGAATGAGCAGAATTAATTTTTAATTTTTGAAATGTGTGCATCCTCTGCTCAAGCTTCCTACAGAGGGATAACATTTCACACTATATTTTAACATCAGGAAATTGTATCTCTCTTCCAAAGCTTCAAGATGTGGAATGATGCTGCAGATACATGGTACTGGCCAGGCTGCCCTTTGAAATACTAGGTTGTTACTTGCTGCATCATCATCATCATCATCATCCACTGCAAATGCTGCTGCTGTAGAATTGGTATGATGGCAGGAAAAAATAAATTCACTCTTGTGATGCCTTGCTAGCATAAATATAGTGACTCTGGCCTGATGCTATGGTACAGGAGTGCTGAGGTTGCACTGTGTTCTCTAGTTGTGGGAGAGTTTTCTTGCTGATGCTGTAAGAAGGAGTAGTTAGTAGACATACACGTGGTGGCAGGCATCAGGAAAGGCAATTCTGGACTACCATCACTCAGCAGCCTTGATCTAGGCTTCATCCAAAGAGCCTGAGACTCCCCCATTCCTAACCTGCTGTGATGATAGTGGAGTGCCAGACTTTCTTTTTATTGGAAAATGCTTGAATTCATCCAGGATATTGAAAGGGAAGTTACTTGACAAGCATAACTAATTGTTCTCTGAGTCCTGGTGGTCAGTGTGTCAGCAAGCCATTTCAGCTCCATGACAGCATCCTTAGCAGTGCTGTCCTTCTGACCTTGATTGTCCTGTGGGAGGAACAGTACTGACTCACTGAAGTGTGGCTTTTAGGTTGCATTAATGGTGCTGCTGTTTCTTACTGGTACTGCCCAGAATTCAGTTTTCCAGGTGATAAGACTGGTGTGTCAATGAGCACCTGAGCCTTGCTTGCACAGTCATAGCACAGGTATTGCTTGTGTAAAGAGGTGGCAGGGATGGGGATTGCTTGTTGGGATGTTTCCCTGCAAGGGACAGAAGTTGGGCAGGTACAGTGTGGACTGCATGAATAATTCACATGTGACTGAACACAAAGAGCTTTTAATTTAGGAAGCTAAGGTTTTCTAAAAAAAACCAAAAACAAATGTAAAAAATTGCATGCTATTAGCCTCCTGTTCTTCCCCCAGTCTGTGCCTGCTCTTGGAAGCCTGCAGTTATTGTGAGCCACATCACCCTGTAGGAGTCTAATACTAAATTAATTGTCTCTATTATGTGGCCATTCTTCTGGGACTCGCTGTGACGTTTGGGTGGGATAATACAGTGCTGGAATTTTTTTCTCTTTTTCATGTATTAAGCCTTTTTTAAAATTCTATATGCAGATGTATTTTTGAAAGCCTAACAGTATGTCAAATCTGTTGCACAAAGGACTGTCAGGATCTGTTTGCTTTCTTCTGTCTTTTACTTTAATCAGGCAGGCCAGTAAATGATGTGAAAAGCATTTTTCTTTGCTCCTTCAGCTTATGCAAATCTGTTGCTTAGGAACAGAAAGGAGCTCCAGTCCCAAAAGGAACATCTTAGGCTGATCTGCATGGCAAAAAGGCAGATTGTCCTGTCCAGAGCACAGAAAAAGAGTGTTCAAACAGAGGAAATCCATCGTGTTGCTCTCTGAAGTGCTTTAGCTATCAGGGTGTTAAAATGTTTTCTGCTCAGTCTGAATTGATAGGTAAGCAGTTGAATGGCTGAGGTGTTTGAAATTTAATTAAAATAGAACTAAAAGGGACTTTTTGAGAGAGATCTTGGAGGTTTGAAACAAAAATGAATATTTTCATAATTGCTGTGCTGTTCTTGGAAGAGAAAATCCATTCCTTTTGTTCTCACTCCATTACAAGGGCCCTTTGTGATTGGAATCTCATGGTTTAAATTGAGTATGAGCATTACACAGAATATTTAATCAAATTTTCGTAATAGAAAAATTATTTAATTGATTTTCTGCAATCCAGTAACATAGAAAAATGATGCAATGGGACAAAAAACCCCTGAAAATATTGTGTTGCTGTAGGGATAAAACTTAACTTCTGCTGCTGTGCTGACCAATTTTATTCTTGTGGGAATGTTGTCATTAGTTGCCATGGAGTTTACTGTGGTTGGTTCTGAAGACCCCAATTCAGCAGGCTAGTCAATCATCTCATCTTTTAAAATATTCTTTCATTTCTTTCCTTTCATATACTTGAATTTCTTTCCTTCAGTGTGTGGACTGTGGAATATCTTTGCTTTTTTTTTTTTTTTTTTTTTTTTTTTTTTTTTTTTTTTTTTTTTTTTTTCTTTTGTAAATATGCTTCTCTTCTCCTTCTTTAACTGCCGTATGTAAAATTTTCCTGATTTTCATCACAGAATTCTGTCCTTTTATGTAGGGTTAGCTTTGATTTATTTATGCAAAAGGCATTTATTTATTAATATTGATATTAATATATAATAATTTATTTTAGGCAAAACCACTCATGTGGATACATATTTCAATTAATAAATTGCATGGCAATTTTGATCCTCAGTATCCATGGTACTGTATTTAAATTTAAGATTCAAAGATTCTGCTTTTGCAGACTTGGGAAAGAAGAGACACAATGTCAAAGAAAGTTGCTGTTTAAAGTGTAGACATACTTCTTCTTTGTCTTATTTTGAGCCTGGGAACTTGCACAAGCACTTGGAGATCAAGTGCATCTATTTAAAAACAAATGTGTCCAGTGGACTGCAAAAAAGCGTGGGGCATCCCCTCCCAACATCATTTTTCAGTCAAATGAAACCTATTTTCATCTGCAAAGTCAGAAAATATAAAAAAAATTCTGCAGTCCAGCAATTTTTTACCATTGAAACTCCACCTTAATTAACTCACTCTTTGGCATGATGCCTGTCCATATTTTTAATATGAAATAATTTTTTTTTGCCACTTTAAATTCCAGTCTTGGAGAGCTTTTTGGGTTACGTAGAGAATGCTGTAACCAAAACCAACTCCCTGGATGTCCATCCATCGTGTTGCTTCCTTGGGCTGCATTCTTGAGCTAATATTTGCTTGTGTCTTATTGGGTGTGTGCTGGTGTCCAGGGCTTGCACTGTGCTGGCTGCAGCTGGAGGTGGGGTGTGCTGAGCACATCTGCTCATCCCACTCACAGGTCTGAGTGTTCTCTGGTAACTTCTTCTGCCATGGGGAAAGAGAGAGAAGCTGTGCTTGAGTGGGTCAGGCTTTGCTGATCCCAGCTCAGAGTGTGCTGTGAGGCCCCTGGCCACCAGCTGTAGCCCAGAACTGCTGATCCAACATTTGTGACCAGGGGCCCCAAACTCTCCTCTCCAGGGATGGGAACTTTCCCTGCAGTTTGATGACTATAGGATGTGTTTTTCCTGGACTGTTTCAGGCTGTTTGAAATGTAACTGTCTGCATTTTGAGTGGATACATGCTACATTTAAACTCAGTTTTCTGTGGGCTTTTGGTGAAATAAAGTTAAAAGATGTGGAGAAAAACTTTTTTTTTTTCTCTTCCACCCAGAGGTGTATTTAAGATACTGGTACAGTGTATAGCATGATATCAAGAATGGCGAGATGAGATCAATGCTGATATTCCTCTGACTCTTCTCACCCTGAGAATCAGCAGTGACTCAAATCCTTGCACATTCAGCTCTTCCCATGTACCTGGCCAGGTGCTGTCAGAGGTGCTGGGATGGATGTGCCTTTTGGGGCAAGGACGGAGAGGGTCTGTCAGAAGAGACAGTAGCAGTAGTTGGGCTACTCTGAAGAGTACAGGACTTCAGGAGAGGTTTGCTCTGCTGTCACTGCAGAAAAAAGTGTCAGTCAGCTGTGGGATTTAGATTTTAATTATTTTTGTTTATTTCAGGGAAGTTTAATGTTGTAACTCCAGCTTCCATAAAGTAAAGCAAGAATTGCAATAGACACAGTTGTGTCCACTGTCTGATCTTTCCAGTGTGCAGCAATATACCAGAAGATGTACTGTAAGGAGCTGACAGCAAAAACCACCTGGAAATCCATTTCCAGATTGTTACCTGCTGCAATCCACCGTGCTTCAAGAGGGAAGCCTGCTGTCTTACTGCTTGGATGGTTGTGTGAGGAAAAATCCTTAGAGATTTCAAAGTGAGGGTGCTTAGATGTCCTCAGGGTGTCAAACCTTTGAGTGAGTGATGCTAAGGCAAAAAGTGCCTGTCAGCTGTGGGATTTAGATTTTAATTATTTTTGTTTATTTCAGAAAGTTTGACATTGTTACTCCAACTTCCGTAAAGTAAATCAAGGATTGTCATAAGGTGAATGTCTCTGCTTGCTGTGTCTAAATCTTCTGCATTTTCTACCTTTATTTTTATAGCTAAAGGACTGAATTATACTGTTTATCAGTTTTCTGTGGGAATGTTCACTTGGCAATCTTAGTACAGGTGATAATGACAGTTTGCAAGTAATTTAAATGGCATATGTACTTGTATTCTCCAAGGACTTTCCATCCTTTTCCTGTGTATTTTCAAGATACTCAATATACTTTTTGGATCTTTTGAAATGTTTTGTGGTAACATGATACCAACCTCATCATCTCCTTACCTTGTCTAACACAGCCATAACCTTGCATCTGATAACTTTTGTGGGGAAGAGCTTTATTTTTCACCAGTAAGTAGATATCAAACCCAGTTATTTGAGGTAGAACTTTTATGTTGGGAATCAATGTCTTTTTGAAACTCAGCTGGATAAGTTCATAAGACCACTAGAGGACATTTCTGGGAACTCATGGCTGTAGGCTAAAAAGGACCTGTGTGGTAATTTCTACACTTATCTCAATAAGGGTACAGTTACCTAAGTTCATTTGCTTTAGCCACATTTATATAACTGGTTGCTAGCTACAAGTTATATCTGTTGGATTCTATGCACTCCTACTGAACACATATAAGAACTATCTTGTATCATCAAGCATATTTTTTCCTGTTTCAGCTATTAATAGACTGAGTCCTGCTTAACTCTTATCACTGAAAGAAAGCTAAAAGCTTGTTACTCAACTCTCTAGTATTTGGGGTTTTTTTTTACCTCTAAGTTTGAGAACAGAATAGTTACAGCAATCCTTCTCTCACAGTGATTCTGAAATTAATGCTGTGTTCTCTGCTTTCTCAGTCCTTACCTTCTGTAGTTCTTATTTCTTCTTGTCAGTTTTCATTTTTTTTTTTTTGTCCAAAACATTTTTCCCCATAATTTGCTCCTGTTCATATTTTCTTACAAATAATCTGAAGCTTCAGGAGACCTGAAAGAGAATGGCTGAGAGATGCATGCTGGCTGTTTTCAGATATGCTTGGAATTAAGAATATAGACCTTCTGCAAAGACTTAGACATTATTCTGTAAGGATGGAGATGTGGAAATGGTGTCTCTACTAGGACTGACAATCATCCCATCTAGATACCACATCAATGTTGTTAGCAGGGCACTGCTTACATGCAGTTGCAGGGCTGAGGGCAATAGTGCAGAATTATGACTTTTAAAAAAGGTTGCAAACTCTTTTTTTGTGAATATTTTCAATAATAATCCAGTTCTGAAGTTAAATCAAAATGTAAACAATGCTAGAGGAGCTTCCTATTTTGGCTTGATTTTTCACATGGACAAAATGTGAGAGGCAGCTCAGTGCACTTCTCCACAGCACAAGCTATTTTGAGCAGGTCAGGCCCATGTGGTGCTCATCTCCTTCAGAAATGAAGAAAAAGAGGATATCCTTAGTTTAGGCTAGTCTGTGGCCTTGCATTAACACACTAAAAAAAAAACAACTGTGGGACTGATATCTCTTGATCCTTGGACATGGTGGGACTTGGTACTGTGAGGTTGAAGTTCTTTTGAGTCAGGGATTGTCTTGCTTTGAAATCCAGGAAAAGGAACTGAGAATCGGCACAGGCATTGCTCTTCCCTGCTTAGAAAGCTGCGTGTGCTCGTGAAACACCAAAATTTAGCAAAACAGCTTGCTGGTATATGTGATTCTCTCTCCTCAAGGGAGAGTGTCAGACCATGAATGTTGAATGTTCACAAATTAAGTTGTCTACAACCAGGAAAACATGTTCTTGTTCATGCATTTTTACTTTTAGTGCTTTAAGGATGGGTCATAATCCAAAGACACCAAAAAGAAAAATATTATTTCAGAAGTAATGCTTATGTGTCTTCTGCCTGAGAAAAGCTGTCCTGGGAAATCTCATGTGGGTACAGAACAGTACACACAAATTTGTAGAAATTTAGTAAGAAAAAGAATATCTCAATTTGGGCATATGTCCTCATATAACTATAATGATGAGTATGACTACAGTATTTTGGTCTGTTCTCATTTATGTAAACTCCTAATCAAACTTTTTTTTAAAGTAAGTCTTTGAAGTTTCTTATGTTCTCTGCCATAAAGGAATCTATTAAAATATTAGCTCTCCTGCCCAGTAATTTCATCTGTTAAAAACTCATGATTCTTAAAGAGGCAAAGTATCCAATTTTGTGTCTTGGGAATTTTAGCTTTTCTTAAATTAATTTTTCTGAGCTTAGGGGAAAAAAAATCTGGTTTTGTAGCCCTTCATCATTGTATATGAGAAACAGCTGTTGTCTTTTGCAGCTTGTTTATCAACAAAGATAAAGAAGGGGAGAAAACCCCTGAACCAGTTCCAGCCGTTGCCCTGCCGTTGCTGTTGCCAAAACTCCTCTGTTCACTTCTGGGGGGGCAGAGGGGAAACGTGAGTCACACCCTTGCAACATTTGCAAAACTGTCAAAGCTGGGCAGGAAGGAGCTGCTTCCTCTTTCATGTCTTGTGAGATACTGGAGTGCAAAGGCTGGGGAACAGGGACACTGAACTTGGCCAATGAAACACCAGGCATGCGGTACCTTCGGCAAAATCGCAAAGTGGAGCTGTCAGTGAGCGACCTCAAAACAAGAGGACATTTGCAACTGTCTGTGCCAAATGGCTTTTGTTTTCCTGCTTTGAAAAGTGCTGATTTTTGGGAAATCATGCTGAAGGACTTAAAAAAACTGTTCCTTCCCGTATTTCTTCTCACAACCCAGAGGGCAGCAGGAAGCTTTTGTTTCTTACTTGTGCCCCCGGCCTGTTAGTGAGGGTTTCTCAGATCTGTGCTATTAAATAAATACGTGGCAGTGTAAGTCAGCTGGGATTTTGGGTTGTATTTTTAAATTATTTTCTAAGTATTAAAAACAAATCCACAGATAGTTAAATGTCCTATAGTCTGAACATAGCTGATAGTGGAGGGATACTTCTGTGCAGCTGTAAATATTGAGGCCAAAAGCATTCAGGTATGCTTTCAGCATTGGGATGAATGGGCCATGTCTTCAGAACATTCACTTCTAGTGCTGAAGAACTACAGGTCAGGAGCTTGGATTTTGTGAATACCTGGCTCTATTCAACAGCAGGGGCCCAAGTCATTGGTGGACCATGTTTTAGGAGGAGAAGGAAGATGTGTGGACTGGAGAGAGGGTGATGATACTTGCCTTGCATGCAGTGACCCCTCCCCTTTCAACAGATAGTTGCAGTAGTTTTTGGTGTAGAACAGCCGGCCATTCTTCCCTATGGGTTTTAGAACAATTTTTGTAGTGCTTTCTTGGAGCCAGTGCTTTTTGGCCATATGCCTGTCCAGTGGGGGAGAGGGCTATGGGCCCGTTGATCCCACCCCTGCCATATCTCAGAGCAGCTGCACACTGGGCGTTTCTACTTTGACAGGGAGACTAAGAGGAAGAAAAGTTTCAAGTTGAAAGGAGCCTGTCAGTTAATATGTTTTCTTTTTTAGCTAAAGCTTGATTTATAGATGCTCAGACTCATCTATAAAGTGCCTATAGATAGAGATTCATCTGTAGATGTTCTGACTACTCAGCAGCTCAGTTTCCTCTAGGGTAAAACTGTTCGGTCTGACCTCCTCACAGGACTTCTGCCCAGCCATGGGAGTTTTTTGGCATGTGTTGATTTATTGAAGGGAGGACACTATGTTCTTTGCTGGTCTCTAATTTGAGAATAATTGTGTTCTTGTGTTGGAGCTTGATCTGGGTGTAGGCAGGTGCTGGGCAAACATCCTGGCACAGGTTTGTCAGGCCAACACTCCTGTCAGTCCAGTCCTTCATCCTTTTTTTGGCAAGGATCGCAAATTGCACAATATGAGGACTGGTTTATTTATTTATTTTGACAAAAACTGATATGTTCAGGCTGAGAGCAAGGTTTGGGCTGGGCATTCAAGAGGAAACAGACCTATGAATCTTTCTGTTGGTTGTTGTTTTTATAGTCGTTGGCAAGCTCTCTCCATATTGCAGCAATGGCTTGGTACACAGGGTTGGTCTCTGGAGATAGACAGGTAATCACTCCTGGTTGTTTTCTCTCCTTGGGTTTGGGTTTTGGTTCTGTATTTTTTTTTGTCAGCTGAGCCCTTCCTTGGAATAAAGCTGCTGTTTCTGTGGATCTTTCTCCAGGAATCTATAATTAGGCAAGAGAAAATGAGGATTTTTTTTTTTTTTTTTATTGCCGGGCCAATAAAAGTGCAGTGAGTGGTGGGATCACCAGCCCATACCAGCCATCTTGCAGTGAGAGTTTGTCAAAGCTGCATTGGGATCTGCTTCTACCCTCCCTGTATGTGGGGATGGAACAAGTCCGTGGGGGTGTCACATGCCAAGCAGGGTCCTGCTCCTCCGGGATGTGGGTGCTCAGTGTTCCTTTCCTCCTGGTTAGAGCTGAGGCAGGTGCTCAGCTGCTCCTTGCACCATAGGTGTATGTTTTTTCTCTGGTAAATGAGGGGAAATAACTTGCAAAACAATGAGGCATCCTGATTAGAGATACTACCTTAAAAATAAATATTTTTTTTCACTCCACTGAGGAGAATGAGTAGATCATTATACAGAAGTGGATGACTGAGTTGTTCCACCCCATGTTTTCTTTCTACATTTTCACATCATCACAGGATGGGTAAGGGTGGAAAGAACTGCAGTGGCTCACCTAAGCCTCCTTGCTGAAGCAGAGTCATCCTGCAGCACATGACACAGGATTGCAGCCAGACAGTTCTTGAAAAGTTCCAGTGAAGGAGACTCTACAGTTTCTCTGGGCAACCTGTTCCAGTGCTTGGTCGGTGGTCACAGATGGCCCAGATTTCTTCCCATTGCTCTTCTTGGCTCAAAACCCCAGGGAGTGGCAGCAGTCAAAGGTTTATGGAGATTGCCATGGCCCTGAGGAGTCTAGCATCAGCTACCCAAAGCAGATCTGGATGGCTTGGACATGAAATACTGGAGACTGCTGGCACCTTTTGACAGCCTGATCTCCTGAAGATGATGTAGTTGTAGAAGGTGTAGTGCATAAAGGTTTGAAAGTACATTGGCTCAAAACTGTGCTTTAGAATCATTGTTTCCTCTATTTTTGATGTATTTCTGGTGTCCAGCAGTGGGGGAGGGGAAACATTTCTCAAGTCCTAAAAGTAAGGACAGGGATATTAGTCAAAAAAGTTTTATTTAAACTTGTATTTGAAAAGCATCTGAGTTTCTGTTTGACTGTTTCCCTTCTGTTTTGGTTGAAGGGAAACTTCCCATTTCCCACAATATAAATAGTTGCCTGCTCTTCGTGTTACTCATTTGTTTACTATGTATATAGTAACACACATGAAGTTATATCTATGTGTATACATCTACATATCTATATGTATGTATGTGTTTTCTAACCAGGTGCAAAATGACTGCTCAAGTAACTCTGGAGGATGCCTTGTCCAATGTGGATCTCTTGGAGGAATTACCATTGCCAGATCAGCAACCGTGTATTGAGCCTCCACCATCGTCTCTTCTCTACCAGGTATTTTCTCATTATAGGAAAATATTTTTCTGTTTCCCAGTGCTGTTAAGAAAGAGTACGTTTTGTCCAAAACCAAATTGTATTTATATTGGCAATATATATAAAAATTCTTTTCACAGAACCATAGAATGGTTTGGGTTGGAAGGGACTTTAAAGATTATCTAGTCCAGCCCCTCTGTCATGGACAGGAACACCTTCCACTAGACCAGGTTGTTCAGAGCCCCATCCAGCCTGGCCTTGAAGACTTCCAGGGTTGAGTCAGCTGCAACTGTTCTGAGCAACCTGTTCCAGTGCCTCACCACACTCACAGTCAATAATTTCTTGCTAATACCTAATCTAAACCTACTCTTAGTTTGAATCCATTCCCATTTGTCCTGTCACTACATGCCCTTGTACAAGGTTCCTGTCCAGCTCTCTTGCAGGACCCCTTTAGGTCCTGGACATTGCCATAAGGTCTTCCAGAGCCTTCTCTTCTCCAGGCTGAAAAATGCCAGGTTCTCAGTTTTCCTTCATAGGAGACATGCCGCTACGGAAGACATAATTCCTTGTTTTCCTTTCTCTGCAGCCAAACTTCAACACTAATTTTGAAGACAGAAATGCATTTGTTACTGGTATTGCAAGATACATTGAGCAAGCTACAGTCCATTCTAGCATGGTAAGTAGATGTTCGGATAAACACTTTTGTATTATATAGAACAGAGGGAGAGCAATGTGTCTTCTTGTTGTTCACTAAGAGAATTATGGTCACAGAAAACAGGTTACCTACTTCCTGCTTCCAGGAGGAGGTAAGATGAAAAAGTGTGTGGCTTTTCTTTTTTTCTCAAACACACTTAAATTTTTTTTTTAATTGCCTTTCCTCTTGAGCAACTAATGTGGTTCAAAGGTTCCCTTCTTTCGTGGCATTCTTGGAAAATTAGGAATAATACATCTTATAATTCTAGAGGCCAGTTCACAAATGGTGGAATGGGCAGATAAAGCACCTGATTTAATGCTACTGAAAATTATGTATGTTTATATCTACTTTTAAAATTATGCAGTTACTCCTTTACCTGTTTTGATTGTTTGGATATTGTTGTACCTCTCCTTTGCCACGTAAAAAGTTGCTCTGCATGTGCTGATTCTTTCATCCTTGACCATCCCACCTGGGGTTCCTGAATTGAAAAAGAAGAATAAACAGCACGCCATCACCCTCCTCCACCCCAAGATTAGCATTTCTATTTATACTTATAGATCACAGTGTCCTTAGTTTTGGGAAGAAAGAGCAACACATAAACCAGTCTAATCTGGGGAGATAACAATTGATGGTGTATCATTCAGCATGCAATACATTTGTGTTTGTTCATATACATTCTGATAAGAGAAGTAGGTTCATTTGGACAAGGGCTTGGAATGACAGAAGACACATGGATATAATCCTTTTGTATTACAATTCCTAATTGTACTGAGTGTCTTCCCTACAGAATGAAATGCTAGAAGAAGGTCAGGAATATGCAATCATGTTATACACATGGAGAAGCTGCTCAAGAGCCATTCCCCAGGTAATGGATGAAAACTCTACTGTCATGCAGTATGTAAACTTCTGTCTTGTTTTAAGGTGGAATTAAACAGACAGATTTGTCACTGAGATCCAAAGTGGAGTCTGCTTTGATTCCTGAATTGTTAAGCTGGGCATGCCATAGAACAGTGTCTTTTACCACTTGAGGACCAGCTGGATTTAATTTTTTTAATAAGGCACCTATAGCAATACCTCATGGGGTTTGTGTCAGTCTTACTTTTTGGATCAAGGGCAGTATAGAGGTAATGTGTTTTAAAAGGAAAACTTTTGATTGTGGGATCTGCTTGAGGTCAATATTTCAGTCAAGAGAATGGACTCTTCCCACTCCCCAGTCTAATACTTAAATTAAAAAAAATGGTAGCATAGCATGTAACGATTAACATTCAGGTTAAACATGTAAGTTTCTGGACACTTCTACTCCAAGGTAGCCACTTTCTAAATGTCATAACTACACATTGCTTTCTTGATCTGTATACAAAAAAAACACCCCACTGTGAATAGGGCACAAGTCAGCTTCAGGTGTCTGGGAGGACACCTGTACAGGAGTGGGGTGGGAAGAATATCAAGAGGCGTCAGAAAACTGAACAAATTATTAACATGAGTTGACTCCTTCCTTTTTTACAGATTTGTAATGCAATTATTTTTTATACTGAAATGCAAGGAAGGCTTATGCTGTGGTTTAAATATTTAGAGTGGAAGTCAGGTAATCTGTTTTAATTTACAGTTCTGGCCCTATTTAAGTGCATGATTTTGAGCAAGTGGCTTAATGTGGAAAGGTTGTACCCTACACACCCTACAGAGGTGTTTGACAACTGAATTACTTGCTGTAAAGTAGAAGGAGAATCTTAGATTGTTTTGGGTTTTTTTACACACAATTAAGCTTAGAAGATTGGCCTAAGATTATTACTAAACCTGGAAATTTTTGTATTCAAGTTTGTCTCTTTAGGATGATAATGCGCTTTCTCAGGATCTTAGTTGCTGAGGCTTTATCAGGGAAAGTTCCAAGTATAACAACCTCTTTAATTATCCACAGGTCAAGTGCAACGAGCAGCCTAACAGAGTAGAAATTTATGAGAAAACTGTGGAAGTTCTGGAGCCAGAAGTCACAAAACTGATGAATTTTATGTATTTTCAGGTAAAAGGAATGTAAAGAAAAATTTGTCAGTAGGCTTGTAATTTTATATTCCTGCTTTGTATACTTCATATTGTGTGCTCAGGTACTGAACCTAGTCATTATATGTTAGAAAAAACACACCATATTCTCTTACAGAAGGGCAGAATTCTTAATGCCTATCTTAGAAACTTGAGTCAATCTCCATTAAGACATTCAACATGTCCATGTCTTTCAACATGAAAGTCCATTAAGACTTTCAACATAAAATCAAAAGTAATTGCATATAATCCCTATGCAGCACATGGGGACAGAGATCTGTCACTTCAGGAAGGAAGGAAATAGAAATATAATGTGTTTCACATGTATAATAAAAACATCTCAACACAGAAACCGTTTGCTGGGGAGTGAGGGATGCACAAGTCTGGACAGCAGAGCAGCAGGTGCAACTTCGCTATGGCGATTCATAATTGAGGCAGGCCAACCCAGTTGCTGTGACCTGCCAGCCACCCGAGCTGGAGAATAGCAGTCTGTCTTCCTTTCTCCTCCCTCCTGGCAGCTTGCCATCTATTTCAATGGACTGAGGATGTTTCCAGGCATTATTCAGAGATGGAGCAACTAGAGCCTGCGAGGCCTGGAGCACACAGGAAGGAGGAGATTGTTGTACTCCATAAGACCCACGGTTGGGGAAGACAAGAGGAAATGTTAGATTTCATTCAATCTCCTTTCATTCAAGAAGATTAGAGCTCTAAAGTCAGAACAGAGTCCTTTTTTACATTTGAAGTTGCTGTCTTTTTTGTGTTTGTAATCTCCATCTGAAATGGCCCTGGTGTGCGCTTGGAAATAAGCCCTCAAATAAACAAGTGCCAGGATGACTTAACAGAGCTGGCATGTACAGTGTGCTGTGGATTTTTGTTTGTTTGTTTGAAGGGAGCATTCCTATAATTTGCCTTTTAATTCATATATACTTCCTCACTAAAAAGCATGAAATCCTTTTTTTCTGAGGGATTTTAAACTTCATAGAATCACAGAATAGTTTGAGTTGGAAAGGATCTTGAAAACCATATAATCCAACCCCCCTGTAATGAAAAAGGGGTGTTTTTGACTAGATCAGGCTGCTCAGAGCCCCATATAACCTGGCCTTGAACACTGCTAGGGATGGGGCATCCACAGCTTTTCTGGGCAACCTGTTTCAGTGCCTCACCACCCTCATTGTAGAAAACTTCTTCTTTATATCCAATCTAAATTGATCCTCTTTTAGTTTAAAAAACACTACTACTTTCCTTGCCCTATTTTTTATTTGAATTTTTAATTACTTTTATCTGCAAAGAAGAACCTTGGCTCTTGGGTCAGGCAAGCTTGGTGGCAAAAAGCACTGGTGATATTGCAGCACATATCAAGTACACAGAGGAGGAGCTGAAAGGCCTGTACTCATGCCTTGCTAGTTTTGCATGCTTTAAACGTTTTTCTGCTTCACTGGAGCTTTTCACTGGACCAGCTCTAGGTACATGATGAAACTTTTTCCCTGGAAATGTCATGGCTCTTACTCCCTGTTTTTCTGTTTTTCCATTTTTCCTCCTCATTAGAGAAATGCAATTGAACGGTTTTGTGGGGAGGTGAGGCGTTTGTGCCACGCAGAGAGAAGGAAGGACTTTGTGTCTGAAGCCTATCTGATCACACTGGGCAAATTCATCAACATGTTTGCAGTGTTGGACGAGTTGAAAAATATGAAGTGCAGTGTGAAGAACGACCACTCAGCCTACAAGCGGTAGGTGGCAAGGGGCAGCAGGACCTGGGCTTTGCTGCCAGGGCTCAGGCCTCCCACGAGATGGCAGCAGTTGCTCTTTTTCTGACAGCTTTTTCTTCAAAAATATTCTCTTCACGTGTGGGACAAGCTACCTTGAAACTAGGGATGGCTTGACTGCAGTTAGGCAGTTGAGTACATCTGTTTTCTTTGTGCTGCTCTTCCAGCAGCAAAAGGTTTTTCTGCCTTTAATGCCAAGCTGTCAAATACTTCTGTCTGGGTGTATGCTAAATGCAATGCATATACTTTGTTCAGTAAAGCTTCTGTTTTTAAGATTGAGAGGAAGATGGCTTTCTGGTCCCTTGTGCTACTCCTGTTCTGGTCTATTCTATTCTTGGCATCCATTTTTGACATTTGTAACTAAGAGTTACTATACTTGTTTTTAAGATGTTTCAGCTTTGCTGTTCAAAATCATTGCAGATAGAGCAGAGAAGGGAGGGGGGAGATACCTGTGGCCAAGTTTTGTGCTTGAGCTACCAGATGGTATCAGGTATCCTCTGTTGAACACAGTGGTCAGAGCAGCAGGGCAAGACAGCTTTATGCCAGCTCTAGCATCTGTGGTCTTTCATGCAGAAAACTATTCAGTCCATGACTAGCCACTTTTACCTGTGTTGTTCCTACTTACAGAGATTTAGTTTCTACCTCCACCTGTTGTAGTTGTTGTTGGGCCTGGAGACCTCTTAAACTTACTTGGTTTGCCTTTCTTTTTCTTTGGAGTGTTTCTGGAGGTCACATGCTTGTTTTCTATAAGACTGACTTTTCCTGGGTTGTTGAGTGGCTTGGGTCTATAGAGCCACAGCTGCACCCAGTTGAAGGATACAGCTGATGTTTTTTCAGATGTTTTTTCATTTGATTTTTTATTGGGCCACCTAAGTAAGGGTGTAGTGAGGAATTCAGGATAGTAAACCAGTTTATTTCAGACAAAATAGGTCTATCTCTCTGTTCTAGTGAACTTTTCACCTATTTTTTTGAGGAGATAGATTTACTTGCAAACAGTCCTGGCCAAGGGAAATACAATTTTTCTTCTGTTTTTAAAGAGCTGCTCAGTTCCTGCGGAAAATGGCAGATCCTCAGTCCATTCAAGAATCTCAGAACCTTTCCATGTTCCTTGCCAACCACAACAAGATAACACAAGTAAGCTTAAATTGTCTTCTTGCAAGTTACCTAATACTTCGCAAAAGTATTAAAATAAAGCTCTTCTAGTTTGGTAATAACTTTTTTTCCAGTCAGTGTAACTAGCTAACTAATATATTTTTTTTTTCTCCAGTCTTTGCAGCAGCAGTTGGAGGTGATTGTTGGCTATGAAGAACTGCTTGCAGATATTGTGAATTTGTGTGTGGATTACTATGAAAACAAGATGTATCTAACACCCAGTGAGAAACATATGCTTTTGAAAGTAGGTTTCTTTTGGGTACAAAATTTAAAAAAGAGTGTTGAGGCAGGGCACAGGTGTTTGAATTCCAGATTGTTTCCGGTTGTTTTTTGTTTTCTAAAAGCGAACCAGATTAAACAAATAATTCAAATGACTGCTTTTCCCCATCATTGTCTTTTTGTAGTATTACATGCTAAAATTATTTGAAAGCTTTTAATCCATTTTTGTTTTTCATAAATTGAAGTTGACCCATTTGAACTGCATCCAATTCTATGGAATTGTGTTTCTATGAAGTATAATGACAGCAGAAAGGAACTACTGCATTTTATTTTAGATACGTGGCAAGATTGTTTAAAAAGCTTTTGGAAGTGAGGCTGTGTATCAAATATTTCAGGGAAAAAGTATCTTGAAATTAGGATTAATGAGTCTGTTTAGTCAGCTGGACTATGTATCCTGTAATAAGAGGGTGCTGGGCAGTATGAAATGTGGCTGATTTTATCAGCTGCATGTCTTGCAGTGGAAGAAAAGATACAAGTAAGAACTAAAAATTTGCCTCATGACAAATATTTTGAGACACTTCAATGTTTAACTTTTGAAGAGCTCTGTTTATTAGGAGTAAGCAAAAGTCTTCTGAAACCACACATGAACTCTAGAGCATTTACATTCAGTCTACAAGGGTGCCCAGTGTGACTTTGGTATTTAGGCCTTTTGTTCAGTAGAGAAACTTAAGTAAGTAAGTTGCTCTTCTTAGTTCCTGTAAATACTCAATAGAGTCCAAGAATATGCTAAATTAGGAGGGACCCACAAGGATCATCGAGTCCAACTCCAGCATCATCCCCAAGGGTCACACCATGTGCCTGAGAGTGTTGTCCAAATGCTTCTTGAGCTCTGTCAGGCTGGTGCTGTGACCACTTCCCTAGGGAGCCTATTCCAGTGCCCTGCCACCCTCTAGGTGAAGAGCCTTTTCCTGATAAATTTCTAACCTTATGTTAATTAAATACCTTGGACAAAATTAGATTTTTTTCAGATGCTTCTGAGCTCTTGCGTGTATAATTCAGAGAGGCACTGATAGCCAGAAAAGCAGTCACTCAAAGATGTTAGATTTAAACTTCTCTTACCAAATCAGTTTGCATGTACAGAATTTTTAAAAAATGGAAGTGAAAAGAAAAGAAATAGCCAGACTCTCATTTCAGTGAGTTTTTTTTTTTTAATGCTAAACCTTTATACAAACAAGCAGCATCTTTTAAGGATAACTGATCAGGCTAATGTTAATGTAAAAACTACTAATACAGGTAAAAAAAGAATAGCATGTATTCAGAAATGTATGTATATTCTGTATATATATATAATTTCTGTATAACAGAAATGTATGTATTTAAAAATAGATTCTGTTTGAAGGAGGTTGGGTGTTTCAGGACTGGTTTTAAAATGTTACTTCTTTAATTATATGAAGAACAGACTTACAGGTTTTTACTTCTGAGGTCCTTTTGTGGAAGGCTTAATCTTTTCCTTTTTCAGGTGATGGGCTTTGGATTATACCTGATGGATGGAAGTGTCAGTAACATCTATAAGTTGGATGCAAAGAAAAGGATAAATTTAGCCAAGATAGACAAGTACTTTAAGGTTGGTTAAAATATGATTTTAAAGGTAGTTTCTCTTGCATTTTAAATATATTTAAATAGAAAAAAAAGGTCACTTTGGGTTATAATATGGGTAAGTAATGGTTTCCTTTCACTATGATTTCTCTTAGTAATTTATCTAATCTGATTTGTTCCCTGTGTACAGCAGTTGCAGGTTGTCCCCTTGTTTGGTGACATGCAGATTGAACTGGCAAGATACATTAAGACCAGTGCCCATTACGAGGAAAATAAATCCAGGTAGGAAGGAGAAAGAAACAGAGTGGAGCATCTGGGTTGGGGAAGATCTGACCCTTGGAGTACATTTTCATACTCACCTGTTAGTCCATGGGTTTGTGGTAATAAATAGGATTTTTACTTCATCATCTTTTTGGTGTGGGTATTTCACTATTAATGTAATTCACGTAATGGATGCAACTAAAGAAACAAGTGGTTTAAAAACCTTTCTATGCTGCTGAGCTCATTCTTGTATCTGTGACATTTCTTATCACCTGGGTTGGAAGAAATTAATTTTATCTTTCACTAATTTAGTTTTTATTTTTTCCTTTAAATATGAAACTTTCTTTAAAAGAAATGAAGGATTTTACTAAGCAAGGTGAGCAGTAGTAGTGCATGGGTGAATAGGCATGTGTACATTGTACATGGAGCAGCAGCTTGTCTNTTTTTTTTTTTTTTTTTGGCTAGGTGTGCAGCACAGCAAAATGGTTGGAAAATGTAGCCAGTTGTTGCATTAATGGATCCATGGTTTTTGGTTATTGCTTTGTTTTAGTAAACCTTTCTGTGCTCCTCCAAGACCTTGCCTCGGTGCAGTTACATGAATTTATAATATTGTGCTTTGCATTTTAATTCCTGCAGAAAAAAAACACATAACTTGCATGTAATTGCTAAGAGAAAATCAATGGCAATGGGCCTACTGAACTACTAAAATTATGAGGCTACTTAACATGACGTTCTTGGTAGCATGTTTTTGTGTGCCTCTTTGTAACATGTTAATACTCTTGATAATGTCCTTTTTATAGCTGGGAGCATACTATACACTCTTCAGAGTTCAACAAGAATAAACAAAAAAGTATCTGCAGGTGGCTAAAATTATCTGCAGGTGGCTGGATGTATCTTACAGCCTATACCTGTACTTCTGCCCCACCTTTTAATCCTTTTTGGTCTTGTTCCGAAGTGCCCTTGAAGAGAGATGCTGGTTTGTATTTCATAGCAGCAGGCTCTATAAAACAAAAACTCTTAAAACAGAAAAGAAAAACTCAACAGTTTTTTCTTAAGACTTGGAAGAAGTGCTGTTTGAACTCAGAAGGGCAGTTCATCACTAATGGCTTGTGCAGGGGTAGAGGTAGAGGTGTGACGAGAGGAAAAACCTCAAACAACAGAGAAGGAAAATGTGTAAAGAAAAAAAAGTTATGCATTCTGGATCTTTCTTTGCAGTATCGGTTGTGCTGTTTATTGTCAAAACTTATTTAGGTGGTTTTTTTTTTTGTCTTCTGAACCAGATGGACATGCACATCTTCCAGCAGCAGTCCCCAGTACAATATATGTGAGCAGATGATCCAGATCAGAGAAGACCATATGCGTTTCATATCTGAGCTGGCTCGTTACAGCAACAGTGAGGTGAGTGGGGTTAGAGCTGCATGTGCAAATTGCACATCACTCATTAGCAGTTATTATTAAGTGTCTGAAAAGCAGATAAATCTCTGGCTAGCTAAATGACAAAGCTTGGCCACTTGAGTCAAGAAAAGCTGGCTGCAGGTCTAATCCTAGTTCTCTGAATCATATTTGCACTACTTAAATTTAACATAGTAAAGACATAATATAAACTCTAACATCCTTTGGCCTCTTTCTCTCTGTGTATCTCTGTTTTATCGTAGAAATTTTGGTATGTCTCATTTAGAATATGTTGTCTAGTCCTTACTCCAAACAGGTGCTTTTAACAGTTTAAGCAAAACTAAGTTAAGATTAGTAAAAGAATAGAGAAATGCATATGTATACACACACTCTTACATATATAATATGTAGAGACAACAAATAATTATGTATATTGTATCTAATTGATATCTTGAATTCATCTGCAACAATATTGTGGTCATTAGGGATACCAGTGATTTCCATCCCTTGACCAAAATCTCTGAAGTTTCCTAAGTCTCTAGAGGAAAAAGAAGCAGATGGTAAAGCAGATGTTGGTATATGATGCTGTTTTACTGCTTCAATCAATGTAGAAATTTGGCTGTGGGTGCTGAATACAGCATGTTCTGATGTGGATTTGGGTGTGGTTTTTTTTTTTTT
>WBNO01008486.1:264749-326707 GCA_013400575.1 Peucedramus taeniatus | reverse complement strand
TTTTTTTTTTTTTTTAATAATGTCTAGGTGGTGACTGGATCTGGTCGACAGGAAGCTCAAAAAACAGATGCGGAATATCGGAAGCTCTTTGATCTCTCTCTCCAAGGCCTGCAGCTTCTCTCCCAGTGGAGTGCCCATGTCATGGAAGTGGTATGTAACATGGGAAATAAAAACAGATGAAAAAGAAATTGCTTGGTGAGGTTAGACAGAATAAAATTGCGTTGCTTACTGGACTGAAAAATGTATGTTGTGTTTTCAAAGGATCACTGAATATTCTGAGTTGGAAGGCACCCAACAAGAATCTTGTTCCCTTAGTTTCCCTCTTCCTTCTTCCTTCACTCCTTTTCTCCTTCTGCTTCAAACCTCATTCTTAGAGGATGGCACATGAAGTTCTCAGAGTCTAGAGTAATTACTCATAGAGTAATGTTGCTGCTTTGAAGATCAGTAGCTCGTAGCTCACACAGTACATTCAACTTGTTCTATTTAATGGATAGGCTGTCACCTGTGAACCATCACCAGATGGTTTAACGTCATTCTTGATACAAATATTTTGTGGACTTAGACTTCATCATTTCCTTCTAAACATTGTTTAAAATTATATTGTTAGAAACATCTGTACTGACATGCAGTCATTGAGGAGGTGACAGAACAGCTCCAGCTGGCTGTGTTTAGGCAGCACTACTGAGTAAATAGAGGCATATATGGTTTTAACACACAAAAATGGATTGAAGGACTCCCATTTGCTTGAGACTGGGCTTTTAGTCAAAAGGAAAGTAAATGCAGGAAAAGGAAAATGAGAGAGGAAAGGAAGGAGGGGAAATAATGAACACGCTGAGTTGTTTTTCTGTATTGTAATAGTTTATTTTAAAAATAGATGCCAGTTAGAAAAGTGACTGAGCTTTTTTTCCAATAAGAAGCTGCTTAAGGCAGAAATTGAAGAAGAGGATGCAGGAGTCCTTGTTATGCTGCAGACACTGGATAAAAGCTGTGTGCCTTAGCTGAACCAAAACATGAGCTAGGAAGGTTGGAACATGGCTTACTGTATGAGAGAAGCCAGACTTGCTCCTCTTCTGTCTCAGATGTCTCAGGGGCATGAAATAATTTGCACTATGTGATTCCACAGTGGGCATAGCTGGTGAACCAATTTTCTCTCTCGTTTGTATTTTTAACTGCCTCTTTTAAAAGCCAGTAGATGAGTCATGCTTTTCCTTGTATTATTCTATTCCTATTTAAATCCACAGTGTATTTAATGGTGAAAATCTTGTTCTCCTTTTATCTTCTTAAGAGAGTTTGTTGTCATCTATTCCTTGCCTCTGCAGCTCCTAGACTTGCACCCTTTATTTCTGTCTTCACAAATTGCTGCATCCAGGGTCAATCTTCCTGTTTTATTATATCTCTGCAGGAAGTCTCTCATTCTTAGCACTGTTTCTATCCTACTCATTCCAGGACAAACTTTCTCCTGGCATCACAGCAGGTTTTTTGGCTATTCTCACTGCTTTTCTTTGTATTTCTAGTTTGTATGGATTCCCATACTTATCTAAGTTAATGTTCACCTTCTTCCTATCCTACTGAGAATTTATTCTGATATGGAGTATCCTAATTATTTACCTATCTCCACCTTCACTGAGTATCCACGTACATAGTTACATGCATCATGTTCAGCTAAAAACTTGCAGCATATGTTGGTTGCGCATCTTAACCCTGTCAGTTTAATGCCTCCAAAGAATTTCTTTGTTTAATAATTTCCCCAGTGCCCTCCTTGTAGCACTCAGGTTGCAGGGTGTGATGCTCCCCTTTGCCATAGGTGAATTGGTGCTGTTAATCCAGTATAGTAGGCAAATCTATATTGCTCTGTAATCTAATATTTATGCTAAGGTGCCGTCAGCCAGATCTTACTATGTGCTGAACTCAAATTGTGAGGAAATTGTATTTAAATGTGACTAGGATTTTTCACTTGATGTGAATACCCTGATGGATATTAGGCCAGCCTGACACTGCTCAGAAACATTTTGAGCTGTGTTTGCAGTGACTGAAAAGGCAGTATTTAAGAGAAGTGCATGCTGTGCAGATCATATTGTCACAGATAATGCAGCTATTTCCACACATTTCAGCCTAGTAAACTTAAAAATCAGCCTCCCCCCACCCCCCAAAAAAAAACCCCAACAACAACAACCCAAACTTGTAGTTTTTTGGTTCTGTTTTGAAATATAAATGTGAATATTTCATCAAGTAGAAAGCTCCTCTTTTTGTGTGTGGGTCCAATGGATTTTTTTTTCTTATCTTCTGAAGTCTTTCTGTGTTTCTCATATTTGAAGCACAGAAGAAACTTTTGCCTGTGTTAACATTTGCACAGTAAAAAACACCCTTAAGTGCAATACCTGTTGAGTTTGAGTTGTATTTCTTTGGAATAATACAGAATCACTGGTTTTCAGGAAAAGGTTTTAGGAAAATTATTGTTTGGCATTTCCACCAGATAGTAGTTTCAGAATTTACACAAGGTTTGAACATAGTACCAAATACTATTCTTCAAATATTTGTGAAAATGCTGTGATATTTCTCAAAGCATGTTATTTGTGTCCAGCTGTGTTTTGTGTTTCTCAAGCATTTTTGTTTCTTTTTGTTCCTCCATCTTTTTTTCCTCCCTCTTCTGTCTTGTGAACTGCAGTATTCGTGGAAGCTGGTGCACCCAACTGACAAATATTCTAATAAAGATTGTCCTGACAATGCAGAAGAGTATGAAAGAGCAACAAGATACAATTATACTAGTGAGGAGAAGTTTGCTTTGGTTGAGGTAAGAGAAATGTTCTTCTATAGGGATTTTCCAAAGATTAGGTCTATACAAAAGAGAACATTCTCTATAAGCATTTTGCCTATCAAGTGCAAAAAGACAGCCTGCCCTGTGCTGACTCTGAAACAGCCTGTGTTCCTCTATTCAGTAAATAGGAGGAGCACAACAAATCTGTCCTTTATCGTTTGTAACTTGTTAATTCCTCTTTTCTCATTTTTTTGGAATTTAAAAATGCACTGTTTGTACAAACATACAAACAAAATAACAAAAATACATTTGTTTGTTTTTTTTTTTTGCAGGTGATTGCCATGATCAAAGGTCTTCAGGTACTGATGGGACGAATGGAAAGTGTTTTCAATCATGCCATTCGTCATACAATTTATGCAGCTCTTCAGGACTTTGCCCAGGTCACACTTAGGGAGCCATTAAGACAAGCCATTAAAAAGAAGAAAAATGTCATTCAGAGGTAGCATTACTGTTGTAATATTTTTCTATATTCTTTCCTCCAGACCTCAGTAAATTAGTTGCAGAATTGCACAGATGTTAAATTTTACCTCTCTAAGTCTGTACTCCCAATCTGTCTGGCATTCGTGGTTAGCTTGGTTGGATACAAATTGAAGTTGAAGCAGTCTGAAGTTAAAAATGAATGGCTGCCAGCATGGCTGCAGCAGGAGTCTAGGCTGTCCTGATCCTCTTAGGACTACTTTAGGAAGTCTTGTGTTCCCTGTTGTTTATTTTTATTTTTAAGAAAATACAAATGCAGTAATGCTGAAAGCAAAATCAGTGTTTGTATTTTGAAGGTTTCACTGTCCACTTTATGATTCCATTGTTTCCTTTCTTTGTGTCTTGTGTTTATTCCACTCTCTCTTCTCTCTGCCTCTCTTAGAGTTCTGTCTCATTTCTCAGCTTCTGCTGCTTTTGGTTTATTAGCCTTACACTTCTCTTCCAGTGCTCCATCTGCCCACACTGATTGGTGACGTTTCCCGACCTTATTTTTTTGTCCTTAATTGTTTGCTTTTAGTCTTGACTTGTTTATCATTTGTTTACTCCCACATTTCATTGCAAAGCTCCTAGAGGTGAAAGTCCTTAGCTAATTAGGCTATTGCTAAGTGCTCTGACTACCACTAAAATATCATCATAAGCTAAAAATAAATAAATTGCTCCACATGATCAGGTTTACAGGGAGAGTGGTGTTGTCACAGGATTTTAATGAAATAGAAAAATATTACTTTCATACCTGCTCAGACATTTTCTTGATCATTCAGCATGCCACAGATTATGTCTGACTGTGATCCTGGCAAGTATCTGAGTTCCAGTTCAGTATTTGGACCTAAAAGTATGAAGCAGTTTGTGTAAATTTCAGCTGAATTCTGGAATCTGAATTTCTTCTGGAAACAGGAATTCTGCTTTTTTTCATTTCAAGCCATCATTGTCTCTCTTTAATTTGTTTAATAATCTGCTTTGGTTTGATTGAATGTTAATTGGATTCATAGTGAATATGTATTCATATTAGTATGAATTTGGTTTGATTGATCCAGCTCTGGGGTCCTCAGTACAAGAAAGATGTGGACCTGTTAGAAAGGGTCCAGAGGGCCATGAGGATGACTCGGGGCTGGAACACTTTTGGTATGAAGACGGCCTGGGAGAGCTGGGGTAGTTCAGTGTGGAGAAGTGAGGGCTCTGGGAGGCCTTATTACAGCTTTCCAGTGCCTTAGAGGGGCTTATGACAAAGAGGGAGAAGGACTTTTTGTGCAGGCAGATAGTAACAGGACAAGGGGCAATGGTTTTACTGAAAGAGGAAGGCAGGTTTAGATTAGGTATTAGGAAGAAATTCTTTATTTGGAGGATAATGGAGCACTGTAACATTTTGCCCAGAGAGACTGTGGATGCCCCTTCCCTGGAAGTGTTCAAGGCCTGGTTGAATGGGGCCCTGAGCAACCTGATTTAGTGAAAGGTGGGTGTCCCTGCCCTTGGCAAGGTGAAAGTTGGAACCAGATGATCTTTAAGAGCTCTAGACTACCTTTTCTGATAAACACCATGGAGTGGTTATTTTGTGGATGTGTCATTCTTGAAAACATTGGTGAAATTCTTTGTTCTTGGTTGGAATTACCCTGAACTTGTGAATGCTGTTGCAAAGTTTCTGTGCTCGTGGTAGAATGCTTAAAAAAAGTTAAGTGTTCTTTCAGGGCACTTGTATGTACTGCAGTCTGAAGCCATGGGAATTGTGTTCAGTGTTTTGCAGGCCATAAGGAAGACAGTGTGTGACTGGGAAGCAGGTCATGAGCCATTCAATGACCCAGCTCTAAGGGGAGAGAAGGACCCCAAAAGTGGTTTTGACATCAAAGTCCCAAGGCGTGCAGTTGGACCCTCCAGCACTCAGGTATTTTCCTGTCTGGTGGTTGTGATATCTGTCAACAATTATTGCATGAGGTGTTTTCTTTCTGTCCTGAGCTATTTTAAAATTGCAGGTTTTATTGCGGTCTTCTTTAATGCTAAAAATCTACTCTGATTTATATTTGCAAAATTAGATATGCATAACCAAGATCCTCTGCCTGGATTGCTGTAATTTTCTACTCTGATACATAATTTTACCAAGGGTTCAATCTCTTTAATTTGGTTTTCTGGGAATAAATATTTTCTCATTGAGCTCCTAATGTTTTTAAATAATATTTTTGAACTATATGAATTATTTATTGACTGACTCAAGACTGACTTCTATCTCTGGAATGGCTGGTGAAATTTTTTTGTTAAATCACACTATTCAGTAAATGTCTAGTACTTTTAAAATATGTTTAAAATATAAATGAATGTCTGTTAAAATATGGGAAAATATATGACTTCTGACAAAATCCCAGTGTTCAGTAATAAATGATAAAGCTGGTCCTTAGAATCTAATTTGTCTGCTGCTGCCACTAAAACAAGATATTTCAAATGTTTTCTGTGGTAGTCATCAAAATCCCATACCTAGATGCTCATTCTTGTTACCTCCATATAGTTCTCTTTCTTATTTCATTTGTGCATTTGTTTGGATAGTGTATGGTCTGATAGTCATAGCTCATCTGAGAAAATGAAGTACTGAGTACTTGGAGTGAAAAATTGAAGGCAACTGTGGTTTGTGAAGACAGTCTTTTAATACCTAAAATCTGTGGGAAAGAGAGCACATATGGTTAATCATTTTGGGTAATAAAAAGTTGCTTAGTTTGTGATAAGATTGGTTTAATGAAGATTTTGTTTTGATAATTGCAGAAAGATTATTTTGATTTCTAATTTCCTGGGATGAAAGAAAAGGTTAAATAGCACCACCAGTTTGCTTCTCCTGTGCTTTAAGGGCTTTGCTTCACCTTTGCAACAGGCTTTTTAGAGTATGTGCTTCTATCTGCTTTTTCTGCTCTTGGGCTGGCACACTTGTCTGTCTGGGTTGACAGGAAGGCAAGAGGTCAAATATATCCATTTTAGATAGGTTTTCCACAGTTTCATGCGCTTCTAAAAAGCCTGAGTATGAATGGGTAATTGGTGCTAAATAATTTTTTAAATCATTTGATAAGCTAATGGCTCTTTGAGCATCCTCTGAAATGAACAGGAACTTTCCCTTTGCTTGAGGGAGCCCCAGACTGCAGTGATTTTTCTGAGCAACCTTTCTGTATGACCTCTTCTGCATGCTTACTGTGCTGCTTTTAATTTTTAACAAACTAACATGTTTTCTCTGCTTCTCTTTCCCGTTCCTTATTTACCCATGTGTTTTTATTAACGGATTCTCTTCCCCTGCCTGCCCCTGTCTGTTGGTTTTTAGCTCTTCATGGTTCGCACTATGACAGAGTCCTTAAACTCTGCTGAGCTGTTGAAGCAGCTCAAGTCTCTGGGATTGGAAAAGCTATTGCATGTGACACACAAGTTTCTGAGGCAGTCCTACATCTATCCGCCTCTTTTAAACTTTGGTGGTAAGACATTACTTATTACTTTTACTTTTTGTGGTGATGTGAACTGTTCCACTGCAAGTGGTCTGCTGCTGAGTGTCAGTGGAGGTCCCCTTGGCATGGGTAGGCATTTGTGCTGGTGTGTAGGCTAGTGTTGCATCTGTTCCTCTTGCCTCAAAGGCTTTTATCCACACAGTGCCAGTTTTCAGTTTGAAGTGGAGCAGTCGCTTACTGATAGTAATTCTCAGTGTTGCTCAACTAATGTACCATGTGTATTTTCCTTTTTTCCCTCCCCTTTCCACCATAATTGTTTCCTTTAATGATACAGCTTTACATGGTGAGAACTATGTTAGAGTCCCTCATTGCTGACAAAAGTGGTTCCAAGAAAACCTTGAGAAGTAGCCTTGAGGGGCCCACCATATTGGACATAGAAAAATTCCATCGCGAGTCTTTCTTCTACACTCATTTGATAAATTTCAGTGGTAAGATATGTAGATGATCAGTGTCCAGCTTAGCATGTCCTAACACCTCTAACACGATCTGGAAAATGTTTCCGATTGCCTAAGTCAACTTAACTTTTGGTTTATTTATCAAAAGCCTTGGTCTGTCCAAACTTTTTCTGAGATGGTACTGAGCATTGTGGTGGGATTTTTGTTTTGACTTGTTATACGTTTGTTTCTTATGCGTCAAATTTCATATTGTTACCTCCCTTTTCTTTTTTCTTTATGTATGTACTTACATAAACAATAAGCCTGTACACACTGAAATTTTTTAAAGGAAGTAGTTTTTGTGTTTTGGGAGATTTTTTTTTGGTTTTGTTTTTGTTTTAAGTACAGAGGAAACAAATTCTCTGTTGTGGTAAATTTGATGTCATTTCACTACTCTTACTATTCAGTTAATTGTAATCGGAAACATGCTGTCCTAAAGAATTCACCTACTGACATTGAGTGTACCTAGTCTTTGTCATCACCATGCTGTGTTGTCTTTCATTTTTGTTTTGCTGCTGGTCTCCTTTACCCTTGGAGAAGGGGGAGCCTGTTAATATCAGTCATAGTGCTACTGGGGAACAGCGCTGCAAAAGGTCTTTAGAAGGTCTTAGTGTAAAAAGTTCATTCCTGTTTTAGTTCACAAGCCTTTGGGAAAAGGATTGTACCAAGTGTTTTCTGGAGAGGTGGGAAGCACACCTCTGTGCCCTTGATGGCATCCTTAGAAACTTGTTTTAATCCCTACTTCATGTGTCTGTCTGTCATTTCCTGCCCATCTAATTAACAGGAACATGTGGAGCAATTCTATCCTCCATAGGAGGGGATGGTACTGGTAGTTCCAGTGCAATTTTCTCCTTCACTTGCTGCTTCCCAAATTCAGTGTATGGCTTTCTCAGCCCCCAATTGAGAAATTAAACTAGAAATCCCTTTACTAGTGTACACAGTTTTTATGTTTAATGGATAATTTTGTCCACTTCCACTCTTTTTTTTTTTTTCTATGAGAAGGCACTACTTTGGGGGCCAGCAAGGAGTTCATGACTTAGGAAAAGTCATGGGCTTTACATTTTGAATTTGCTTTAGATTATTTGGCCTATGTACAGCTCTAGTGACTTGCACCTGCTTCTTTTGTTTTGCATTGCATCATCAGAATCACAGTTTTATGGTACCTGATGTATTTCTATAAGAAGTATAATTCTCCCTTATTTATTCTGAAAGAAACCCTGCAGCAATGCTGTGATCTGTCCCAGCTGTGGTTCAGGGAATTCTTCTTAGAGCTGACCATGGGCAGAAGAATCCAGTTTCCCATTGAGATGTCCATGCCTTGGATTTTGACAGATCATATTCTGGAGACAAAAGAGGCATCAATGATGGAGTAAGACCCACTTGTGCTCTTCACTGAATGATTATTCTTCATGATTGCCATTCCTTATTAGAATGTTGCTCCTTTAATTTGTTTTAACAAGTAGTCATTGAGAAGGTATTCTAAACATTAATTAAATTTTTGTCTTACATTTGCCCATTTTCAGAGTCTCTAAGTTTTCTTTTTGAAGTGAGTAATTGAAATGCTAAACCTTTCATTTCATTGTACCAGCCATGTATTTTGCTCCTTGAATTCTCCTTACTTTGTAATCCTTTTTATATAAACTGTAAAAGGAAAATATCCTGTTTTACTTGTGGATTTACAATATTGACTAGCTTACATCATCTTGACTGCACCATCCTAAAGAATCATGACTTCTATACAAATGTAACTCTTGTGTTTTATCCTTTTGTTGCAGGTATGTTCTGTATTCTTTGGACCTTTATAATGACAGTGCTCATTATGCACTTACCAAATTTAAGAAGCAGTTCCTCTATGATGAAATTGAGGCAGAGGTAAAGTAACTTTACCTACTGGAGAAAAATAATCTGTACCTGAATGTGAAAATCATACTAAAGGGCAAGGCCTTTTTAAGGGATTCAGAACAGCTGGAGATAACAGAAAAACCGTTAAGACTGACCAGAAGATGAGTAACTGTCTGGGTGATATGTTGTGAGGAAGCCTGTAGACCTGTGCAAAAATGCCTGACATTAATGCTGAAATTTGTAGACCTGTGCAAAAATCCCTTGCATTAATGGTGAAAATTGAGCAACATCTCTTGTACTGAGAAATTTGGATCTATTACCTTCCTTGACTATGTTTGATAAACAGTGGGAGGTCTTAGATAAGATCTTTTTAAAATTTTGAGTATCTCTAAACATATGGATATTCTTCTCCCCAAGGTAAACCTCTGTTTTGACCAATTTGTCTACAAGCTGGCAGACCAAATATTTGCATACTACAAGGCAATGGCTGGCAGGTAGCTACTCCTTCAACTATGAGAGCTTCTTTTCACACTTTTCTGCTCTGCTTTGCTGTTTAGTATACCTTAAGCATTTTCTTCCTTTCTTCATAGCCTGCTTCTGGATAAACGGCTACGTTCAGAGTGCAAGAACCAGGGAGCAACCATTCAGCTGCTGCAGTCCAACCGCTACGAGACACTGTTGAAACAGAGACACGTTCAAGTGAGTTAACTCCTGCCGTGTTGTGTCTGAGTTCTTGGCAGCTTTCCAGTGGTGTTGATTTATGTAGGTAGACAAAACTCATTTTGTGTTTCATGATCTGTCATCTCGGTAGCATAACTGAACGTTTGAGATCTGCTTTTTTTTGTCACGTGAATGTGTAAATTAAAAAAGAAGACTTAAGAGATCATATTTTAATGCAAATGTCTGTTGCAGTTAAGAAAACATGAGCCAAATAGGAATGCCATGGGTGGTAGCGTTGCCTTCCTAGTAATGTCTTTCACCAGTGTTCAGTATGTTGTTGGCACAATGTCACGGAAGCATAAAATGCTGATATAAGTACTTAAATGTAGATACAATGTGTACTTTGACTTCTTTTTATGAGAGTTGGGATGCAAGTTGTAGTACCACATTTGCTCATGAATTTATAAATTTTGTCCATCTGCTTTGTTTCAGTGTGTTTGGGAGGCAAGTTCACAAAGTGAGAGTCTGTTAATCTGTGGAGTCTCATAGTCCTTGTACAGTTTGTCTTGTAACCTGGCTGTCAGTTCAGAGCCTCACGGCATTTTTCCTTTAGCTCCTTGGCAGGTCCATAGACCTGAACCGGCTGATCACCCAGCGCATCTCGGCAGCCATGTACCGCTCCATGGAGCTGGCCATCGGCCGCTTCGAAAGCGAGGATTTGACTTCCATTGTGGTGAGTGTTGTCCTGCCATTCTGCCAGACCACTGACAGCAGCTGAGGTGGAACAACCCCAACCCTACTGCAGCTGAGGGCCTTGGGAGTGAAGTGTAGAGAAGGCAGGTACTTAGAGCTGTTGGAAAACAAGGGAAGCAACCACCTTGTGATTTAAATTTTGTAAGTGCTCACTTCTGCCCATGCTTGTAAATAAATTGCACATCAAAAAACCCAGCCTTGTGCTCGGTAGAATCAAAATTTGTTTATTTACTCAGGCAGCTTGGTTTTGTAGCATGACAAAAATAATTTTTTTGTGGAGAGATTTGACTTGTGCCTATGGAAGAAGAGCATCTGCGTAATATTGAGGTGTCCTTTTGAGTTAGTTTCCTGATTAAAATGCTAAAAACCAAATTTTATTTCAAAACAATATGAATTTGACAAGTAAACATGCAGTCAGCAAGAAAAATATCAGGCACATTCAGTTCTGCTGGAATGAAAAATAAATTAAAAGTTGTGCAAAAGAGTTTAATGTTGTTCTTTCTGTAATATGATTTTTACCAGTGACATTTTGTCATGCAGTTAATTATCTTGGTTTAATTTCATTCTTTACTGAAGAGAAATCAAATACTGAGGCCATAGAGCCTCTTGACTTTTGAATGCTTGGTTTTATAACTTTGAAATATTGAAATGTAGTTTTTCTTTGTTATGTGCAGTACACTCTTAGTGGTTGAGTGAACAGAAATGGTCAATGATGTGTTCCTTAGGTCACAGGTTCTCATTCTTTGAGTAAGAAAGTGGCAGAACTAAGGGGTGTCCCTTTACTGGGCTCTTTTTTTTTTCCTGTTTTTTTTTTTTTGTTTTGTTTTGTTTGTGTTTTTTGGTGTTTTTTTGGTGTTTTTGGGTTTTTTTGTTGGTTTGTTTTATTTGTTTTATACAAAAAAATTTCTGTTGAAAACTGGTTGGTTTCCTCAGCAGGAAACTGATCTTAATAGATTAAGTAATTTGTAATTTCTGCTGTTTTTCAAGCTAAATAAATGAAATTAAAGTGTTTACAAGACTGAGCTATTTTTTTTTCTCCTCAAACTGGACTTAATTCTGTAATAATAATAGTAGTTTTTTTTTTTCCTTGAACTAACTTCCTCACAGGTTTCAATGCCTTTGAAATATGGAGCACTTAAATCAGAGAACAGTCTATGGGAAGATAGTAGTAGTAGTAGTTTGATACACAGCTAGAAGAAGCCAGTGGATATTTCTTCAGTAGGTCACTGCACAGTAATATTTAATCTTTAAAAGTGCTTGGATTTTTTGGAAGCAAAGATTGTGTTCTTTGTGCTTGGTATTTTCAGTGTCTGATGATAGATAGGGAGTTATTTTATTTTATTTTAAAGAAATTGCCAGAACAGATACTAGGAATTTCTTGTCAAGAGGAGAAACATTATGAAATGCAGTACTCATATATTCATGTAGCCTGCAGCTAGTGATTTTGTGGATACCTTCACAATGCTTTTAAATGTCTGATCTGGTCTTTCATTGCATCTTTGTACATCCTGCACTGGAGTAGACCATGAGAAGGGTTTATGGTAAATGCGATGTTATTCCTAACATTACCACTACAATAGTTCATTCACCAGTTACTCTACTGAGCAGAAATTACTTTGTGATTGCTTCTAAAGTAGGAAATGCAGAAAGGTGCTTTTGGCCTATGTCTGACCCCATTTAAGTTGGAGTTTTAAGTTTTTCTCAGTGGAGGAAATGTTGGTACAGATCTGTGTTTGAGACCTATCTTTGTCTGAATACCCTTAAAGTCACAGAAGGTTTAAGAAACAATCCCAAGAGTACTGATTCTTTCCAGCCCTTATTGCTAAAGAGAGAGACTGGGAGAGAGTCAGTTGTTCATTTTTACTTCTTTTTAGTCTTCCTCAAGGTTATTTATGTACTTTGTTTAGCTTCTCCACTTTATTAAATGCATCATTCTCTTTCTTTCCCCTTGTTTTTCATAGGAGCTGGATGGCTTGATAGAGATAAACAAAATGACTCACAAGCTTCTGAGTAGGTATATGACCTTGGACAGCTTTGATGCCATGTTCAGAGAAGCCAACCACAATGTTTCAGCCCCTTATGGCAGAATCACTCTTCATGTCTTTTGGGAACTCAATTATGATTTCCTTCCAAACTACTGCTACAATGGATCAACTAACAGGTTAGCAAGGCAGCTTTTTTATTTGCAGCTTTTTATTTATTCTACCACTCTTCTGCTGCTTCCTTCCTAGCAAGTGCTGACAAGTTCATCTCCATTCATTTAGTGTTTTCCACTTCTAAGGCTTTACTTGAAATGAAGCAGCATGAGTCATTTTACCAAGTACTGTTAAATGTATGAAAGCCTGTTATTTGTCCACAATAGAAGGCAAATGGAACCACAGCATCCAAATTCTGACGTTTTGATGACGTAGGTATGATATGCTGAAAATCAGCGTGTGTCAAAACACTGCTAAGTGCATATCAGGAAGATATTTTGAAACAGAATCTTCAAGGGTGAGATGATGGAAATAAAATTATACTCCTGATTCTGTGCTAATGTGAAGAAAAAGATTGTTTCTGGGGAAAGGAAGAGTTCAGTATTCACTGCAAACTGTATTTGTAGGCTTTAAGGAGAGTGAGTAATGGAAATAGAAAGAGGAAGGTAGGATCTAAGGTTTGAATGAGGGGGGAAGCAAGGTGTTCAAGATTTTGCATATCTATGCTTCCTGCTCATGTGCTGTTTTTAGGATTTGTGTTACTTTTAGTCTTTACTCAGGTTTTGGTTAAAGCCCCGTGAAGTGACAGTAAAGTGATAGTGAATATTGAGCTGTAGGAAGAGGAGGAAGCCTGTTCTCATCTTTTACTGTCTCCTTGGAGAGCTTTCCTTGTCTGACATGTTCTGTGATGGTTGTTGTATTTTAGATCCAAGATTCTGTCTGAAAAAAAAAAAGGAGTGTTTTTTTTGTGTGATTAAGTTTTTAAGTTTTACCCGAGAAACTTCTGTTACAGGAATCTGTTTGCACAGGAAAGTTGAATGTATTTCTAAGGAAGCTTCTGTGTGGTTAATGTGTCTGGAGATCAGTACTGGAATATTCAGTGTGCTGTATTAAGAATCATATAGAAATCTTGATGAAATGCTGCTCTTCCACCCATCAGCTTTATTGAAAGACATTCAGTAGCTACTTTACAGTTTAGTCTATGTTCATCCTGGCTACAAGGGCTGACATACTGCAGACCACAGCGCTTGGGAAGTGAGTGTGAGGTGCCAAAGGACATTAGCAGGATCCTGTAGCACTGTGGCTTGTCTGTTTTTAAAATCTGTGCATAAGAATTAAGTTAGGCTCAGCTTGTTGGGTAATTAATTCAGGATAATTAAATTAAGAGATGTTAAAGGGAGCCAGGACTTAGGCAGTATGTGTACCATGTGTCTGATTTCATCACAGAAGTGCTTTGGTTTCAGTCAAAAGCAGCAGTGTGGGGAGAATTAATGGATGTGTTACACATGCTCTACAATGCTCTTTGATATTTTTGGTGAGAGAGAGAACAGGAAGTTTTTAGCCTTTTTATAGTCCTTAAGCATGTTCATTGCTGCCTTGCTGTTAGCATGAACTTTAAATTGATGCACTCTCTCTGCATTCAAGTGTTCAGGTTATTGAGTGCAAACACAGGGGTACACATTGAGGAGCTGTGTGAGAGCTGCTGGTTTAATCCTTGACTCTCAATAGGTAATGTCTTGCATGAAGGTTACATGTAGAAAAGGGAAGAAAAGTAGCAATTAAAGGCTGGAAGAAAGAGAAATAATTGTGATGTAAAGCAGAGAGGTTACTTGGTGGTGTAAGGGGCTGGAGGCAGAGTTCCCAGAAAATGTGTCATACCTGTGGCTTGTCTTCTTTCAATATGAAAGTTTGGTATAAGGGTTTTTCTTTTAAAATTAGTGTTTTGGTCACATGAACTTGTTTCCAGTACCTTTTGAAGCTCTTTTTCCAAGAATGCTTGAACGTGATAATTTCATATATCTGTAGAAGAACTCAACTATTTAGAAACCCTGCAGGTTTAGTTCAAAAGCTAAAGCTCTTCATGCAGAAGTGCTGAAACACATTGCAAGTTTAATTATTTGGGACCTAGGAATTTTTTTTTAATATCTGATAATGTACTGAGATTAAACAGTGAGGCTGCTATTAAAAAGATTTAGCAGTTTAATAATTTGAGTTGCCATTTATCTGAAATTTAGTCTCATTAATGCTGGCCAGCTGCACAGACTCAGGGACAACTGTTTATGGAGGAGGAATGGAGAGATGAGTGACAGGTTCTTTGCAGATGGGCCTTAGCAGTGAAATCCAAGGGTATTTTTAATCCACCTGTTGACCATCATGAAAGAAAGAAAACAAACCTTTGAATAGTGCACAAGCATATGAGTTGCAAGTGAGGTCAAAGTTGTCTCTAGTCCAGTGTCCTGATGCTGTCAGCAGCCATAAAGGGGCTGAATATGAAAACAAGGGAGGTTTGAGGTGATATTTCTCCCAGGAAACATGCCAGCCTCTAGCAATGATTAGATGTTTCTGTAAAACAAAAATGGTGTGATGTTAGTGCATTTGTGGCCCTTTACAGGGGTGTTTATTTTTCCCCATTGTTTTGTCCTTTCCCTTTTATAAAGCTATGTGAGACTTTGGCATTTATCATGTGCTCCAGTGAGGAGTCTGCAGTGAAGCTTGTGCTGCATCTCTTTTAGATGCTCTCAAGCTCCTGTTCACCAGTTCTTTTACTGAAGGTGGCCATAAACAGGTGTTTCCCACTTCTTGTCTTTTCTGTGCTGCTTGGGATTGTTTTTCAAGAGCTCTCTCTCACGCTGGCCCTCAGTTGCATGTCTTTTCAAGCCAAATCTTTCCACACCAGGAATATTTGTCATGGTTAGGACTGCATCTGAACTTTTTCCTTGTGAAGTTAGGTTATCTAGATTCAAATGACTCAAATACAACTTCCACATTTTTGTTCTTTGTTCCTTTTCCACTGTCTGTAGTGTCCCTTTTTCTGCCTTATTTCTGCCTCATACTGTTTCTAAGCTGGTCTGTTCCTTCCTTGACAGCTTGTTTTGTATTAAGGACTAACAGAGGAGCAAGTGTGAGACAGCCTTATCTTTATTTGAATTGAAGATTTTCTGTGCTTTCTTGACACAAATGAAACAAGCTTTTCGAGACAGTAGTCAAACTAGTAGCTCCATCTCCTTTAACACATTACCCAAATCTGTGTTCTCTGGTATAAATTCATGTGTATAGCACTCTTCCAAATGCAGTATGACATGTTTCTTCCAAGGGTACAGATTTGTCACAGAAGGAGCAAAAAGACCAGCTTTTTATTTTTCACTCTTCTTGACTGCCTCTCCCGCTTCCTTTTGCGAGCTCACTCTCTCTCATACTGCTTTTGAGAATGGCTTTCATGAGGGAGCAGCTGTGTCTTCTTGTGTTGCATATACTCTGACAGTCACTGTTCAAAAAATTTTCAGCCCTTGCAGATAGTGCTGGAGCAAACCTGAAAAGCAGCAGTGAAAACCATCTAGTTTCTGCTACCAAGAGCCAAATGGTACAGGGATATAGACTCATGCAAAGTAGGAGCGACTGTAGTCAACTACCTTTCCCCTCCTAAAAAGACAAGCAACCAACCAAAGTTTTTCTGCCAAAAGGAAAACTGACAGCAATGGATTGGCAGATCTGTTACTCTCTCATGCAGTATTTTCCTTGCTGTTTCCTCTGTTCTCTCCATCTTGGCATCTGTGTTTAAGAAGGGTGAGTCAGATCTAGTGTTCACTGAGAGGGGATGTAGGGCTACCGTTAGTTCTGCTAGACAGGACAAACTAATTTGAGAATGCTAGAAGCAAAAAGTGTTCATACCAATTAGACAGGGAGGTGCAGAGGAACACTTTCTGTAGGAGCAGGGAGGGAAGACTGTCATATCTTATTACTTCTAAGATTAAGCTTAGAAAGTTTATGAATGAGGTTCATCTGACCTGGTGCCTGCAAGGCAGCAGGCTCATTGACCAAAGCGGTCTCTTTCAGTTATCTCCTTAAATAGGTTATAGTAATTAAAATCATAGAATCATTTAGATTAATTTGTGAAGCACTCACTATGAACTCCTTCCTGGTAGGTATCACAGAAAAATTAATATTAAATTATTTGATCCCTAAAATACTTACTTTGAGGGCTCATGTTGTCCTGTAGCAATTCACTAGCAAAGCTTTGGTAAGCCAGAAGGCTTTTCATCTGCTTAATCTGCTTTGACTGCTTACAACCTGTTGTGATTAAAATGGATAAACTGCTGTGAGATCATCAACACTGATTAAAAATGAAACTGATTATCTTGGAGTATGCTGAAACCTGTATCCTATCAGTATCCAGGGGAAAGTAGAAGTTTGCTTAGTTTTAGCTTTGATATTCAAAGAGCTTCAGTCCTTCAAAGAGACGTTTCTCTTTCTTGGAGGAGGAGCAGGAGGAAGCCAACCACAGAATGTCAGAAAGAAAGCACAAACAACACAAGGACATTGAAAAACTTTGAAGAACAGTAGATGATGAACTGTAAGGTTTTCATATAGCCCTTAGTTTTTAGGGAAGAAATTTCTAATACTTACCTGAAGATGTGTTGGGACTAGTCACACACGTTCTAGGATGATGCACTCTTCAGGCTGCTGTAGCCTCAATCATAGATGTTGCCTCTCCATAACTTAACAAGTGACTGTTATCTTTTGCCCCTATTTCCTTACTCCTTTTCTTTCTCTCTTGGCTTCTTTCACCCAAGAAAGTATAAGCAAGTGTGTTTGCCTCAAGTCTTTAAGAAAATTTAAGACTATTTTCCTACTACTGCGTAGCATTAGAGATGGAGAAACCCCCAAGCATGCAGAGGATCCCTGGGAAACACGTGGGAGTTATTTGGGCATTTACTTGCACTGACTTGTTAGCTCCCAGACACTAATTACATTGTAATTGAGATATATACACAAAATAACTTTTTGATAAGTCTAAGAATTATAGTTTGAGCTTCCAGAGTCATGGGATGCACCCACTTAATATGTTGAAACACTCCATTCCTTGTGAACATTTTAATTTAGTGGTAACAAATCTGCTCTCTCCAAATATGTCTGCACACTGAAACCCAGTCTTATCTCAAATGACATGGTATCTCTTAAGATTTCATTTTAGGGATTCTCTTAGGGCTTGAAAATTGATGTAAGTATAAAAAGGAGTGGGATTTGGAGAAAAAAAAAAAGGGGAACAGAGTAATCTCTGGCACTGTCGTATGTTGCAGATTACTTTGAATTCCATCAAATGTTTGCATCATCTCTGGTAAACTCATTAATGAAGTATCTGCAGAATACAGATTCAAGTAATCTCTCTCAAAGGAGAGTTTTCAGTTTCTGTGTAAGTGAGAAAGAAGGGGAGAGACTTGTAAACTGAGAAATAAAAATGTAAGGAGAGCTAAGTAATATATATAGTATCAAAAATAATGCATATAAATAATGTATTTTTCCTCAAAAGCTCTAAATGCAAACTCTTTCTGGACTACAGCAAGTACAAGTATTTCTGGGAAGAGTGGCGAAACTATATATGAGCAAGTAGCTGTACCTATTTTTGAGAAGGTTAAAAATGCAGAAAATATTGTTCTGAAGTTATAGATTCTCACAAGAATGATTCAGAAATAAAACACAGTGGAAGTATTTGTAAGCAACATGGTGCAATTTATATTGGTATGGATGAAACAATTTTGATTAGCATGGCTTTTTTGTTTTTAGCTAGAAGATGGTTATATTAAAAATAGAATGTCTGTTCTTTCTAGGAAGAATTAATAATGAATAATTAATTTTGTGTGCTGATGAAATGTAAATAAACAAAAAAAAGATGAAGATACAATTATATCTTATAATATTATCATGTAAGGCAAGTTTTCTTTCATGAAACATTTTCCTAAATACATTTGTTTTGCTCAGGTATCACTCAGACCAGCCTGATATTATACAACCATTTGATGTACACTTCTTAAATAGCTGTTTTCCCTCTTTGCTGTGCATATACAGCTTTGCCCATTTATCAAGTGATACATTTAATTAAGGTAAAAAGTAAAGTAGCCATCCAGCTTGTAAACACACATCCTCCAATAATTTTCCTCTGTTTAATGAAGTTAAGCAGAATCAGAATTGTAGTAGATATTAATTTCTTCCTGCACTAAAACTCCAGTGCTGCCAAATGTGGGTTGCACAGTCAACAGGGAACATCAAGGGGGAGGATTTGTGCTGCTTGTTCGCAAGAGGACTGGGAATGGTCCTTCAGACTCTGGTGCCCTCAGTTGTGAGTGGGATGGCTGATTCTGTCATTGGCAGTGCTCCATATCTTTGTAGCTCTCTTGCCATTCTCTTAACAGTATACGAAGGTAAAGCTAAGCATGATTTGTATTGTTACATGCTCACACTGAAGTATGATCAAACTTTTGAAACTTTGGTTTTACTGCAAGGATTATACCCTTCCTCATAACATTTTCTAAAGGTAACATTTAACATATTTCTCCTGCTGTGAATTTTGGGGGAAAAAGCTCTGAAACATTAAACAGAAATCTTACGTTTTCTTTCAAGGCATATTTCTTTCTCAAGGACTTAATTTTGCAAGCACAAGGAGTTTCCTTATGCCCTGTGAGAGGCTATTGCTACTTTGTTAGTTACCTCCCTATCTGCTGGCCTGGGCTAGAGTAGTGGTGAGGAGTATTTTGGGATTCTGCACACCATGGGAAGAACAGTAATTGTTGAACTGCAGTATGATTCCTGTCCATGCTTTTGGGCAATTCAGGCTGTGTGCTTCCCCATTTTCTACTAGGGCTGAAAGGCTGCTGGTCTGGCTTTGATTGTGTGTGCAGACAAAAGCAGTCTTCTACAGGGTAGGGTGCATTAGGTGCACATCTGCTCACCTAAGTATAAATAATGAATTCTTGTTTTTATTTTTTATATAGATTTGTTCGGACCGTGCTGCCATTTTCTCAGGAATTTCAGCGTGATAAGCAGCCTAATGCACAGCCACAGTATCTCTATGGATCAAAGGTTGGACTTAATTCCCTTTATCTTTATGGTTTGCTAATGTTTAAAGGTATCTTCTTAAATTATAGAAACTGCAGTATGTGAAAGTTATTAGAAATGGACTGAGATACATTTTGTGTGTGTTTGAAATTGAACATACACTTCTTTTAAGACTTTGCTGTGAAGCTCACCATATGTTTCAGCCAAAGTGCAATTGATTAGTCTGATGGGTAGTCTTATCTGACAAAGCTAAAAATAAGCCCTTCTCTCAACCATCTTGCATTGTTCAGTTGCAGTAGCAGAGCAGACTCAAAGTAAAGATTAATTACTCATCTGGTGAAGTGAGAACAAGAGCCTGTCTTGGGTGTAGCTCTCCTTTGTTCCAGTGATGAAGACAGAAGAAAAGGGAATAGATAGGAAAAACTGCTTCAGATCTGACTTAGAAGGAATATAGATTCTGACCATCTTAAACTATCAGATACCAAATTACTTCAATTATTTTCTGTAAAAATGTAGTGTTTCTTTGAACTCTATAACCCAAGAACCACAAACTCATTGTGATGAACTTGGTGTCTTGGACATCTCATCTTCTGTATTGGCATCATGTTTCCTGCTTTGCAGCTAGGTGGGCTGGGAAGGTTTGTGCATTTTTTCAGTAGAAGGGTATGTGATGTGCAGTCACATACTCTGTCCCCGTGGCAATCCCCAATACTGAGGTTGGAAAGGAGCTTGTGTGGGTGGCAGGTTGGAAGAGTCCTTGGCACAAGAGAACAGCTGTGGGCTACCCAAGTGAGGAAAGTTAGCCTGTACTCACAGGACCAATGCCATGCCCATGTGTGACAGATTTGTTCTCCCTGATCATGGCAGATTTATTTTCTTATTCTTCAGAATTATTACCTTAGTCTTAATGACAGTTAAAGACATAGTGCATTAACATATATTTTCATTTTTAATATCTAGTCAGAAATATTGATCTACTTCAAACAGCAGTAAAAACAAGCATTGCTATCTTCAGCAAATCATTTGGGACTATATGACAGGGTGTCACTCTAAAGTTTGCAATGTGATCTTGAATATCAGGGTGGCAAGCTGAAGTATGGAAAAGATAAATTAAAATAGAAGGATTAAATTAGAGGATGGACAATAAAAAGGTTAAAATTATTTATTATTATTTAAAATTATTTAAAAGATATACTCAATTTTACATCTAGTTTATGCAAATGTGCTGTGTTATGGGTGGCTACTCTCAATATCTACCTCCTACTTAAGCATGAACATGATTAGTCCTTGTCTTACTCTTATTTTTCTTATAATTGTATGGTGCAATTTCAACCCAGTAATCTAGGTTTTGAGTTATCTCAGGAGTTATAAACTTCAGTGCTAAAATATCTGCTGCATTTGTAAAACTTTCATGTCTTTAAAATGTAAAGGAGGTAGAAAAGGATTTACATGTCTTAATGTGGAATGTAACAGCTGACTGTCTGCTCCTGTAAATAGTGTTTTATGTAATTGTTCTCCAAAAAGGAACAGTAAATAATAGGAAAGTGGAATTTTCTTACATTAGAGTTATTGTGTTCCTTACTATTTTAGGAACTGACCAGATGCAGCATAGAGCAAAAACCTGACTGAATTTCATAGAGATTGCTAACTTAATTTATCTAAGTGATGATACAGTGGGGTGAGTGACAGAAGATTAACTGGGGAACACTATTTTATCAGTCAGGTTACATTAATAAAATGGGTTTAGTAATCTTCACACTGAGAGCTATACATTTTCAGAATTCTTGATTATTTTTCTATATGAGCAGCAGCAAACAAGGTGGGGGTCTTACTTGCATTTCTGGGGCAAATTTCATAACTAGATAGGCCTATATTAGAATATACTCATGACTCTCTCTAGTTTTAAATTTTAACAAGAGTATATTTTTATTCTTGAATTGAATGTATTTTGAAATGGAGGATATCTGAACTGTTTTTTTTACATTTCTGCTTTATATAGCCAGTAACAGATAGGAATTCTTACATTATAGAGGCTGTACTACTACAGGAGTAACAGAAGAAATTTTTTTGCTTTTATCACAAAGCATTGATATATTCACAGATATTTCTAAATAGATCAAAGCATCTGGTCTATATTAATGTGTCTTGATATTTAGCACAGAGAGTTGTAGTAACATACTCTTTAGTAGCTAAAGTTTTCTGAGTGATATCTTCATGTAATTAGCAAAACAAAAACCCACAGATAGGACTTCCTTCTTCTGGTTGATATGGAAGCAGAGCTGTCAGGTGGGAAGGAGCCAGCCTGCAAAAGCTTGTTAGCCTTTTAAGTGAGGTGGATTATTTTAAAAGTTTGGTTGAGTATGATCATTGAAATACCTTTACTCAGGTTAGGTATGTGTAGGATTAATGATATTAATATAATAACCTGCTATAATGATATTATATAATGCTATAATGATACAATGATAGCAGGTTGGAATTCGGCAGCATGGGGTGAATGCATGAAATATTTTATAATATACAAAGAAGAAAGTATCTTTTCTGGGGACTTGAACTAACTTTGCATGTTAATGAAATACTTGGTTTTATAGAAGTTGTGTAGACCAGAACTGAAGGGCTTTCTTTCTGTATTATACAACATTTTCCAAATATTGTCATGTTTTTATGTCTCTGTCACTTTGTAGATGCTAACTCATTTATTTTGTGAGAAATACATGTTTGAAAGGTACTTCTCAGCGTGAATATAGTGGTTTTTATCTACTGCTGGTGCACAAACTAAAATCAGTGTGCACTATGTTGCAGCTTGTTATCAGTTTGGTAATAACTTAGAATGTTTGCCCCATACTCGAAGGCTTTTGATATTGAGTAGTGAATTACCAAATCTAATACAGAATTGCCTGAATGAACCTGAATTAATCTGTAATAAAACTTTCTCAGCAACAAACAAAGAATCATGTAGCTCTGTGAGCTTGTGATGACATGAGTTTATCAAAACTAGAGCAGAAAACAGATGACACTCAGCATGAGTTGCTCATTTGCAGCAGGTGCGAGATGGTCCATTGCTTGTGAGATGATACAAATGTTTATCTTAGTAGTGCACAGTAAACTCTGTGGGTGGAATGATTTTATATTTAGAGAAGGTAAATCCCTTGGGAAGCACTGCCATGGTAGTTCTTTGCCTTCTCAGTTGGATATAGGCATGTCTTTTGGTTATATGTGTTTGTGTATAAATAACAAAATGCAGTACGTGAATTGCCTCAAAACCACTTTAAGAAGAACTGCTCCTTGTTCACAGTATGGCACCTACATGTGTATATGACATAAACGTGTGTCTGTATATGTAGTGGACTGCCTTAAAACCCACATAAAGAGATGGACATGCAGAGAAGTAAATAGGTTTCCAAGAGCCCAAGATGTTGGCAGAGATTTACTGTGTGTCTCTTGGCTTCATCCCATTAATATTAAAGTAATCTTTTCTTGATGAAAACCTAATCAGAGAAGTGTTACTGTTAATTTGATTACAAGATAATTTTAAAACGTTTTCTCTGTCTTCACTACCCAGGCACCCCTTTTTGGCAGTAAACCTGTTGTGTTGGCTTCATTCTCTGATGAGGGTTTTTCAGTGCCTATTTCATGTAACGCTGTCATTTGAAACAGCAGTGAACTGTTATTCTCACAGTTTATTTGAGACTGACGTGCAAGACAAAGGAAAACGTGTCAGCTGGAGGAAGTGCTCTGCAGCAGGTGGAGAACACGTTATTGCTAACTTCACACAATAAAAATGCCTTTTGAAGTGTTTTCTGAAAGTCATACTCGCCCCCGTTCAGCAAACGTTCTGTGTGTCATGCTTATCCTACTCAAAAAAAAAAAAAAAAAAGAGAAAAGAAGATTCATCACACTTATGCCAGCTTCTCCTTAGCACTCTGAGAGTCGATGCATTTCACAAGTCGTGGGAATTGTTGTCAAAATAGAGTAGCTGAAAAGATCCGCTACCTGCTGTGAAATATTCATGGGGAGCTGTCTTGCCAAAATTGTATCCCCCCTTAGCTTCCAGGGCTGGTGGAGAGGGATGGCAGCTGCCCAGCCAGCAGTTCTCCAGCCTTCACTGGTACAACCAAGCTGTGTCACAGAGAACTGACTTCACACATACATTCGTACCAAGAGCAATTAAGTGCCTACAGTCACAGTGCACTTTTGGTTTTTTAGGCATAATATACAGCAATACTAAGATTTATTATGTTTTTATGGAACACAAATGCACTTAAGAGGTTTTTAACAGGGTGACTTGTACATGTAAATCAAACAACACTTGTCACATTGTGAGGGTGAACAGATTTCTGTCCGAGGGACCTTGGCACTTTGCCATGAAGCTCAAGGCAGAGTGAGATGATCAGCAGGTTTTCTTGTTACAAAAATAAAATGCATTTTGGCATTTTTTTACTATTTTCCCCCTTTCATTACACAGAATGTACTGTGCAATTGGAAAGAAATTTGCTGCTGATTAATGCATGTTATCATTAAAACTGAAAGGGAAATAGAAAAGGAGGGGCCAGGAGCTGTGTCTCTGAATTTCATTTCTCTGCAGGGCGTCTCTGGCCCATGGAGCAGAAAGTAGCTTGTGGTGGGAGCAGAAGAGTGCAAAATGTGATAACACAGGATATTTCCTTAATTAGACATGTCTTTACAAAGTCACTATCTTGCATGTGTTTAGACTGAGGGAAGATAAGACAGATGAGAGGATACAATTAAAATCCTGGTGAGTTTATCTTACATTCTGAGACTGACCTCAGTGCAGATGGGAGGGATGGACAACACCATGGGCAGCGAAGTGTGTTGTCTGAGTGTAGTACTGCTTGTAGTGTGTGTTTTGAGAAGCAGCTGGGATTGTCAGAGTAAAACTCACACTGGCAAACCACTGCATTCTGTGTGTATGTTCCAGTTGCCTATGTTTGGGTCTGCTAGTGTAGCAGTCTGGGTTGCCATCTGAAAACTCCTACTCAGTTTTATTCATGCTAGTTAACAAAAATTCTTTTGGTCACTTTTGATTACTTTTTATATTTGTTTGCTGTTTTAGACTAAAGAAAAGCAACAGAAAAAATCCCCTTGGAATGTAAACTAATTACATGCTACATGTTTCATTTTTAAATAATGGGGGTGGCTGAAGTGCTCACTTTTTGGGCATGTGAACCTTTGCATACAGGCTGTTGGAAAGGAGCGTGACATCAGATGTTCAGCCAGGAGAGCTGCGGCAAGCAGTCGGAGCTCCCTGTTGTGAGCACCAGCAGTGCATGTGATGTGTTTGAAGTAGCTGGGGTACCTTGTGTAGCAAAATCCTTCTCCTGGACAGAACATTTCTAATTTATAGCAGAGCACTGCTCTGTTACTGGGACTCGCTCCTGACTTTTGGAAGATGGCATGATGGGCTCATTACACACTGAGGGATTTTCTATGATTGTGGCCAGCTGGATGCCACCTGAATGCTTTTCCTCAGCGTCCTGTGCGTGCTGGCTCTGCCTGCTGAACTCATCTGAGGCGTGCGCCACGCTTTTGGTCCATGGCTGCTCGTGCTCTCCTTTGGAGGTCCTGTTCCGCTCTTGCAAGCGCTCGTGTCTCCGGCGGCACAGCAGGTGCAGGCAGCCGTAGAGCAGGACTGCGGCGATGATGAGGAGCAGGACGCTGCTGGTGAGCCAGATGCCCAGTGCCAGCTCTTTCTTGGTGTTGCTCGCCGATGCTGGGTCTCGTTCCAGCGTGTTAAAAACTCTGCACTGGTCGCTGGAGGGGTTTGCGGACTGGCAGGTCACACACATGATGTATGTTGTGAAGGGAGTCAGGTTTTCAACAACAAAGGAGGAGCGAGTGGTGGGCACCCTCTCTTCCCTCTGAAAGCTCTTTCTGGAGTAGCTGGATAGCATGCTGTTCCAGTTAGGGTGGTACATGATGCTGTAAAAGCTGTCAACACAACTGGCCATTTTTGGCCAAATTACCATTGCTGTGTTTCCTGTGATGTTTTGGATGGTTATTCCCATCAGGATGTTGCTTGGGAGTTTTCTTCTCTCTGTTGATGCTGATCTCCCTGTGGAAAGGGAAGATGTTCTTTGGAGAAGCTGCAGCACAGAGGATGTTGCTTGGATCTTAATTGTAGTGCTCTGTAATGTAGGAATGGAGTTTGTTAGGAAGGTATGCGCTCATCTTTGGTACTGCAGTGTAAAAATGGGAATGAAAGTTCATAAAGCTTGGGGTGTTTTAAAATGTGTATTTCTCTTCCAAGTGAAAGGGTAAACATAAACTTGGAAAAATTCAACCAGAGCTGCTGCCTGTACAAGTGACCAGCTGTATCTTGAGACATGGTGAATTTTTGCAGAATTTACAATTGGGGAATCACTTCCTTTCACTTTTTTTTTTTCCCAGGTGATTGTAAAAAAATGCAGCGGTTGTTTTTTTCTCTAGTCTGTGTATCTTGCATTTTATGTTAAGTGGCAAGAGGGGTTGACAGGAATGGATATTGAGGAATAAATGCCCCTACCATCCACAAGTTTTTATTTTTGCCAGTCACAATCAGCTGATGAACAAAAGAGTATGTGGAAACATGACCACATATTATTTTGTCTCCAATATCTGACATTAATTTCTTATTCACAAGTTCACATAGGAACACCTTCCCTATGAAGACAGGCTGAGAGAATTGGGGCTGTTCAGCCTGGAGAAGAGAAGGCTTCAGGGAGATTTTACAGCACCTTCTGGTATCTAGATACAGCAATACAGCTGGAGAGGGACTTTTTACATGGGCAGGTAGTGATAGGACACGGAGGAATGACTTTAAGCTTAAAGAGCTTTAACTTAGATATTAGGAAAAATCCTGCACTGTGAGGGCAGTGAGACACTGGAATGGGTTGTTCAGACAAGCTGTAGAAGGTGTCCCTGCCTGTGGCAGGGTTGTTGGAACTAGGTGATCTTTCAGGTCCCTTCCAAGCCAGGCTGTTCTGTGACTCTGTGACACTCTCCGTGTTTTGCTGTTAAGTTGCACATCTGTAGCCACTGCAGCTACACTGCGGCAGTGGCTGTGAACACTCTACATTGGTGGTGTCAGTATCACAATATTTAGTCTTGATGCTAGTCAGCCTCTTGGAAAAGCTTTGTCGAGCTTAGTGAAATACAGTTTTCACTATAGCCTACCTTTTGGATAAATAGTGGGGATTTCTAAAAATTACTAATGCTCTTTGCTGTTTTAAGTCATTTTATGTAATCCCATAGTCTGCCCTGAATTTATACTCCTCCTTGTCCTCAATTCAAATTAGAAAATCTGCCAGTATTTTGAGATTCTCAGTATATGTAACCACTGTAAATAGTGAAAGGAAAACGTCTCTTTTCTGCAATTTCTCTGAACACATCTATTAAAGAATACATAACAACGACCAGTAGCTATTTTCATTTGTTTGGCTTGGGTCTTGTGCTTTTACTGTTGTGATGGTAACTTTTGAAAAAGAGCTTACCTCAGCAATTTAATCTGATTCCTTAGTTTGATTGTCAGTTTCCAGTGGCACTCACTGAAGTTTTTTCCCCACTGTGAAAGTTTCTCACTTTTTTTATGACTATAAATGCACATGACAGTAACACTGTATTTCATTGTTTATGACTTTGTTGTGAAAAAGAAATCTAATATTTTTTTTAAGATCAAGTTTAAAATGTTACATTTCCTGGCTAAATAACAATTAATTGTTGAAAATTCTCCTAAGGAAGAAAGCTTGTGAGATTTGCTCATAACATATTCTGAAATTATTCTGTAATACTTGTATTTTATATGAGATAGGAGACTGGGAAAATGTGTATTTGATGAGATATTTTTAATGGGGTTTAGATAGTGACATTACATTAATAGTAAGAATTCTGTGCCTGTTTATGTATGAAAATTGTTGCTCAAGGCTTTTGGATTATACTTACTGGGAAGTGAGAAGAAAAATATGTATGTTTTTTTTCATGACAATGTGAAACCATGGATATGACTGATCTGGGTAGATGCTGCTTTGTAAAAATTCTGTGGTAAAGGCATCCTTTTTAAAGCAGCAACAATATAAAGGAACTGAGTTTGCTGTCAGGTAAACTTACCAAACAGACATATTTTGGCATCTACCCAGCTACTGCAGATATTAAAATAGGGTGCATTAGTGAAATCAGAGCTTTTACTTGCTCAGTTACCTTCTCTTTTACTGGTAGATCCCTATTACTTAAAATTATAATCTATTTTTTTATAGAACACTTTTTAACACAGCCTAGGAACAATAGTTTCAACAGTTTAATCCTCATAGCATTTTGTAAGTACTATGAACTATAATTAAATAGCAGTAATACACTTCTATTGTTACAAACCATCAGTTATTAGAAAACACACAATTACTGACATGTAAATGTTTGGAGAAGCCATCTGATGTTTTATGGATCATAAAGTCAGTACTTACCGTCGCTCCCTGACGGAAATTCCAGAACAGAATTTCTGTATGGCGATGCTGCTGTGAAAATGTTACAAACACCAAATTTTTTGTATCCCTTTCTACATTAATTATTTCCTGACTGATCTCTGTTTGCCAGTTTGCTTTTTCTTCTCCTCAGATTCTCTGGACTGAATTCTCATTGCTTGGTGATTTCAGTTTTTTTCTCCGATGCTGCTGGTGGCATGGTTTCTTTGTCTATTCCACTTAAATTCCTGCAAGAGCACATCTTGTCTAAAGATGCTGTTGCCTTGCTTTTCAAAGACCACACAGGAGAAGAAAATAATGTCTTTTCCCCTCTGTCTGGCTTGCCTCCCCTTGGCAGTATGCTGCCTGAGCATCCGTGTTATATACTCGTGTGTGGACCAGTGATGCTGTGAGTGATTAATGTTAGCACTTTGATGACATCAGCAACTAACAACTCTTTCTTTTTTTTTTTAAATTTAAGTAGGGGAGGGAGCAAGTATAGCTTAAAAAATAATGAACAGCAACTTCCCTTCCCTCCCATTCCACCTCCACCCCCCTCTAGTTAGTGGCTTCTTCCCTAAGGATTTTATGCCTTTGTGTCTCACTGGGGGGGAAGTGGTGGTGGTGTGTAATGTTGTTTTCTAAATTCCTTGTTACAGCTCAGAAAAATCCATTAATCCAACGTTTACAGGTGGACTGTAATTTTTAGTTACTTCCCCATGAGGTTTACAGGAAAGATATATTTTTAGATTGGCTGGCTTTTTATTGTTACGCATTGGCAAGTTGTTTTAATACCAAAATCATGTTTTTAGGGCTTGCTTTTCTATGACAAATTCCTGCTGTGTGAAGAGAGGTTCCCTCCCCTTAACCTCATGGCAGTAAAAGGCTTTAATCCACTAAAATAAAATTCTCCTTGTGCTGTAGCTGAAATAGATAGTTCTGACATGTTTGTTGTCAATTGGAAACATCAAAACCAAAAAATGAAATATCATCTTTTAGGGGCAATTGTATAAATCCTTAGTTTATCCTGATATTCATCTGCCCATATGTTCCTAAGGTTTTACCAGTTCTGTCTGCTGTCTTTGCCCCAGACCTCATTTTTGTATGAGGAGAGCTATGGAGATGCACAGGCTGTACTAGAGGGATACAGCTTTAGGCTATCCCCTTGTGGGACATTTGAATTTTGGCCTTTTAGGCAGCTCTGATGTAACATCATGACTGTGTTATGTACTAGGATTCTAATAGTTATCCAAGTGTCTATTTTTGTTTGCATCTAGAATTTTTAAATTTCTAAAATCTCAGTTGGAAACTGGTGTTTATATAGAGACATACAACATAAATAAAAATGTGCATATTCTATTCTCATGGCTTCAAAAGATGATTTTTAAGTCCTTTTATGAGAATAAAATCCTTCAAGAGCTTGGTAGAGTTTTCTAAATTGAATTCCAACTAACTTAATGACGTGTATTTACAGTCTCTGCTGTTGACTTGCATGGGTAGTTAGGACAGGATCTGCATTGAAGGGAATGTTCTTCCTGGAAAATCCTCTGTTAACAGCTGTGTGTGAAGTTGAAAATTTAACAGTATGCTGTTTTCTATGTGTGTTAGAGAGAATGAAACTTCAAAAAACTGAAGGAGACACAACAGTCCCTTCTATATGAAAGGTGACCAAGATTCCTGCTAAAATTAAATTTCAGGTTATTAGGAGAACAACCCACTTGCAGAAATTGAGGATGCTTAGTTAACCAACCCTCTCTAATCTGCAGCAAACAAAAAAATCTGTACAGCAAACAGTTCCCAAATCCCCACATCACATCAGTCTGTACAGCTGTGTTCACTTTCATAGAATAAACATGACTATGGCAAAGCACCTGGTCCTATTTATACAAGTCTTGAAGAATTTCTATGAGGTTACATCCCAGACTTAGATTTGCTTTGATCTTGTGTACAGCAAAGGGGCTTGAAAAAGAAAGATCCATATTAATTAGTTGCAGAGAGGGCTTTTTTTTTGTAGTTGAGTACTCAGAGACTTTAAACACCTATTAAGAACAGAAAATTGAAGTAATTTCTTTCAAGATGTTTTACACATAAAATGGAAGATAAAGGAATAGAATCTGTGCTTTGAATTCAGGTATCTGACTACTTTTACCCTTTTGTGCTTGTGTAAATAGAAAAGTACAAAAGAGAAGGTGTTTGTGGCTTTATAAATGATAAATGGAAGATGTCTACTTGAAAAAAAAGTGCTCACAAATTTGTCTTGCTAATAGAGAGATTTTTGTTGAAGTTCCTACCTTAAGAAAAACTGCCCAAAGAGAAACTGTGTATTAAACCTCTTTCAGAAATGGTGAGATACAAAGTTTTTATTTCAGTTTTAATGGGTTTTAAAATGACATTTAAATTACATTATTATTGAGACACAGGCAGATGAAAGTTTCATTAATCATATCTGTTTTCTTGTTTTAGGCACTGAATTTGGCGTATTCCAGCATTTACAGCAACTACAGGAATTTTGTTGGCCCCCCCCACTTTAAAGTCATCTGTAGACTTCTTGGATATCAGGGCATTGCTGTGGTGATGGAGGAGTTGCTGAAAGTTGTCAAGAGCCTGGTATGCTAATTGTCTTTATTTTTCTGCTAATCCAAATGGTTTCTTATAGGAAATGTCTCAGGAAAAAAGAAAGTAAAATTGAAATCCTGGATAAAAATAATTAAAATAACTTCAATTGAAATTTGATATAAGCTGTGCTTGATAGTACTGAATGTCTTGAGTGAGCAATAGAAAGAAGTGCCTTGGTGCCCTGAGCAGTGTTTTGAAAGCTTTGGATTCTTCATTAGAGATTCTTTCCATTTGTGGTGACCTGAGCTGTTAGGGCCTAGGTAGGCTCTAGAAAAGTATGAGTATTTTAAATTAGTTGATTTCAACTTAAAGACCATACTGTATATTCACTTCCTTGATATTTTTTGAGAACAGCTGTAGTGTGCTTTCTGCTGACACCTAACTTCAGGGCTCTCATTAATGACATCACTGATAGATGACTCCTTAACAAGAGGAGTTTCACCTCTGTGCTGGATTAGCAGTGCTGCTCAGGCCAGCTTTGAAGACATTATCCACACAGCCTGGGTATCCTGTATTGGAAAGGACCTTCTTTGTAACTGGGAGGAGGTTGAGGTGCTGGTTGTTTGCTGTACTACTAGAATCTATATATATAGCCATAGTGCATTGCAGTTAATTTAAGCCAAAGAAATTATATTTTCCTCCCTGTTGCTTGTAGGAGCATGCTGCCAAAATAATCCAACTGTACCAGGGAAAGCTGTGGTATTCATAATCATACTTCAGGCACTTGATACATTTGGCAGTTTGTTTACAGTAATTCCCACAGTGTTCTAAGTACATTTTTGATGTTCTAGAAAGGCTGAATCCTGCTTGAAAAGATGCTGTAATTTAATCTTCAGGGAGAGAGGAAAATACTTTTTTCAGGGTTTGAGTGTCAAGAATTAGTTTGCTGTGTTTCATGAGAGGGGTTTTTTAATAACTTAGTGGTAAATTGTCTCAATTCATTAAAGGTGATGTTGAACACTTGGTCACTTATAAAGAAGGTTAAAAGTCCTGGGGGGGAGGGTATCCTGCCAGTGCCTGATGCAGATGCTCAGATGTAGGGGAACAGATAAGGGAGAAGTGTCCAGTGGTGCTGACTGGAGGCTGGGACTATCTCAGCTGCTATGTCCCGAAGAACCAGTTTGGGCTGTTGCAGCCATTCCTAGTCATAAGGACATTTTTCATGTTGCTTTTGAACACATTCAAATGCCTTTTGAATGGTTTTGAAAGCATTCAAATGCAACCTTTTAACCAAAAACCTAAAAGTTAGTTAGACTGAGTCTGTAAGACAAAAACATGTTTTCCTCTTTTTTACCTTCCTGGCCTTTGCTGTTGTGCCACTCTTCTTGTAGCAAAGATGGCTAATGCCATGTGAACTCTTTAAATATGAAAAAGTTGCCTTTTTAAAGATGGTGACTGGCAGAATTAAATGCAAGATTTTTAGAGCTTCTTCAGTTCATGTATAGTTTGAATGCAGTTTATTGTAAAGTTTTGTAGTTGAACAGTACTGACATGTTTACATACATCTGTTTTCTTTTAGTTACAAGGAACCATTCTTCAGTATGTCAAGACCCTAATGGAAGTGATGCCTAAGATCTGCAGGTTACCAAGACATGAGTATGGTTCTCCAGGTTAGTTTGTGTTTGATGTTACCTTAGCAGCCTTAATACTAACCACTATCTTCTGAATCTTTTGTATTTGTCTTTCCCTCCCTCATTTTTCTCCTGATAATCAGTTTTTGGCCTGGATATCGTTTTTTGTTTCTTTTTTTCTCCCTTAAAAAGAATCATTGAATGCTATGCTTTCTGAAAGTATTTAATGCAGTTTTAAGACTTCTGTATGTAGGGCAAAAGGATGACAATTTCTATAGAGACAGCCTTATGAAATAATTGATCTTAAGCTGGGATGTCCACAATAGTTTCTGTTTCTTGTCTTCCTCATAGGGCGTGTTGAGCTTTTGCCTCAGCAACTTAGCCTCTCACATTTTTTCTGTTTAAATGGCTAATTTAGATAACCCAGTTCACTGGAACAGCCTCTATTCTCTTTTCCTTTGCCCTCACCAAATGCAAGATAAAAGGAGTGATACTGTTGGGAGGTAAACTGGTCCTGCCAGAATAGTTATGTCTGAGGCTTGTGTGGGGTGCATCTTAGCCTCTCAACAGGAGGTGTGACAGTTGCAGAAGAAGAAATGGCATTGAAAGCTACTTGCCACTATGGAGAAATAATTGGCTAATTAGTATTTATCACATTGTTCACTGAAATTCTGAATCTGCTTTCCCCTTCAAAATATTCCTCCTTCACAACTTCTAATTAACACAAATTAGTCCTTCCATGTGCCACCCACCTCCTGAGTTTATTTTCCCAGAGTCACTTAGTTTTATTAAATGCCACTCCAACTGGAATGAGGTTGGGTTTTTTCTGCTTCCCACAGCTTGCTTGACGTTCATTACCAATGTTAAACGAAATTGAGGTCTTACTAAGTGTTTCCTTCCTGTTTTTCTCCCTGGAACATAGAAATGGATGAATCATGATAGTTAGGAGTATAAAAATAATCTCTGTGAGGCTTTTAGCCATTCATTAAGGTCTGACCGCAAAAGCAGTAGGTATTCTCAAATATAGATAATGCATCACCAGGGTCTGTGATGCTACAGGTGACATTAGGAAGCTTGCCAGAAACCCTCACCTGTGAGGGCTAAATATTTGGCAGGAGATGCCCAGGGATTTTAGGAGAAACCTTTCTCTTAAGGTTGAAAAACAATCCATCCTATAAGGCAGAACTTTACTAGTGCAATGGTAATAAATTATTTTGACCTCATATTTACTCTTCCAAAAGAAATGAGAAATGCCATTTGTTTAGATGCCTGCTGTACCTAGAGATCAAAGCAACTCCTGGTTTTATGGAATATCATACTTAGTTTTAGAACTGGAGTGGATCTCAAAACCCCACCTGAATCTCTGCTCCTTTACAGCCCCTGTTCCTGTCTGGTTTTGTCTTAACACATGTAGTTTTCCTGTTCTGAACTATTTCTGGCAGAGGACACATAATAACCCCCTGGAGAGTCTCTTCCAAGAAATGCAGAGACAGCCTTTATAGCACTGTCACGCTGTCTCTCCTGTTCCTTTCCACGTCACCAGACAGAAGAGGCTTGTGGAAGATCAGGACACCTCCATTGCTCTCTCCCATCAGGGAAAAACTGCCCTGTGCTCTCTGACACCTCCCCATCATGGAGCTGTCTGCCCTTGGAACAGCACTGGCTGAGGAAGGAAAATGTTCTCTGTGATGAGGATGTGCTGTAGATTTTAGCCATCCTCAGGAGAGAAACTGCCAGGCTGTAGGAGGGCAGGCTCTAAGCATGCTTCCTTTGAGTCACTGTCCTCTCGTTTCTGTGCTAAATTCTCCTCTTAAGCAGTCTTTGCCACACCTTGTTTATGTGTTTTGTCACAGAAAATGCAAGCCACACACCAACTGTTGTCTGTTTCCTCCTCTGCCTCCAAAAGCTTCTTGGAAGTTGTTAGTAGTAAGCCTGAGTGCTGTGGGGTATGTTTGTGTGCTGCTTCTGTTCTTTCATAACAAATCATTTAATAACTTCTTTATAACTGGCACAACCTACATATACAGACCAAAACTGTGATTCCAGTCTTTAGATGAAATATGTAGATTCTCATCTATCTTGAGATAGCATGCATTTATTAATTCAGAATTAATTTCCTGAATCCATTCTCCATGTGCAAAGTGATTTAAGCACACTCAGTAAGTAAGCCTTTAGCTCTTTCATGCACTTCAGACTTTTCAATTGGAGAGTTTTGTTTGGACTCTGCTGATTGCAATTCCTTGGCCCCTTCATAATCAGCCTTCTAGACTTGTGGATTTCAAAATGGTGATTTATTGCTGCTAAAAGGAGCAGGGTACAGACAGTGGCATCAGAGTTGTTCAGGACTCCTCTTTGCCAATGGGTTTGTTTCCATAGGAACAGTCTAAAGCAGTGGGGAACTTGTTCATCTTGTAGTCATAAAAATATTTGTCTAAAAATACATTAAGGATAAGGATTTTTAAAGGGACCTTTTAAAGTCGCTGAAGCTTCTAAAGGAATATTTACCTTGTAAGAGTTTAAACTTGAAACTTCATCTTGGAGGTATCATTTTCTTCTGCTATTTTTTTGAGTATTTGAATGTGTCATTTGTGCTTTTAATGAATGAGTATCCTCCACTCTGAAGTGCCATTGAATACCATGAGGAAAAGGAGTTTGTCAGCTCTGCTGTAAAATGAGGCTTTTGTCGCTGGTCTACCACCCCTCCAAAATAAACTTTTTAAAAGATCAGTGACCTTAGCAAGATACAAACTTCATGAGCAAGTAGCCAAATTGTGTATTTTTTCCTAAGTGTAACATTTCTATGTTTCTCCTTTAAAGAAAACCCATAACAAAATCAAACCAAAGAAACAGAACACTCAAAGCTGGTGTGGGACAAAGCACTTGTTATCCCAGGCCATGACCTCTTGAAATCCCATGAGTTGGCCTGGCAGTTTGGGGAATCCCTCCAAAGCCCTGTGCCACTGGCTGCTGTGTTCTCATCTCTCCCTGGGCTGATTGTGCTGCTGGCAACACTTTGGGAGCTCTTTCTGCACAGCAGTCTGAGTCTTCTACTCCTTCTTTTTCTGGAATGTTTCAGGTCAGAGTCTAATAGGATCTGGAGAAATCCTGGGCTGGGACGCTTGGGGAATGGCAGCAGTGGCTGGAGGCTGTGAGGGAAGCATCACTTGGGGCATAGCAGAAGGGTTTGTAATTCTACCTGTTATCCCAGGTTCTTGATCAAACTCAGATTCTAAGTAGGAGAATAATTCAAGTTAGGGCACAATGGCTTAAGTTCTCATTGGGTGAAGGAAATGTATTCATAGATCTTCCTGAAACCTGTCCAGTGGAGAAAGACTTGGGAAGGCTTCACAGACTTTTTGAAAGAATTTAGGGGAAACCCAGATCACCTTGATTATTTTAAGAGAGTATTAAGAATTCATTAGATATGCAGAGAAATTGAATATTTCTTTCTAGCAAAATAAACACAGTGCACAGGCTCCATGGTCATAGTTCCTGGATACATTTATATGCTTAAACCTGATGAATATTTCCATTGAAGGGAATGAATGGCAGCACTGTTGATACGCGGAGTTAATGATGTCTCCTGTAAGCCAAAGAAGTGTTTGGATGCAGCATTTGAAGATCTCTATGAAAGTGAACATAAACTAAAGGTCATTATGGCACCCAGTTTCTTGGGAGTAGCTTTGCTGTTGCAGATGAGTAGATTTTATTTGATAATAGTCAAGTCAGTTCTTTGCAGAAAATAACCCAAAACACAACTAGACCAAGAATTATAATCAAGATCCAGTTTGTTTGTAGTCAGAAATTCAGTTCTAGAATTAATAGATCATTTTTGTCCTAATCTTGTAGGTATCAGAATTGTTTTAAGCTCTGGAACGTGTTTGATTTCAATCTGTAGGTGTGAATTGAGAAATGAAAGGTGACCAAAGTAAAGGAATCTGACCAGCTTTGAGTTGCATTTGTTGATTTGCTCTGACTTCCTAAATTAATCAGTGTACAGACTGTACAGCTGAAACTTGGCATCTGCTGTTTGAGTGCTCTTGAGATAGGATTTTGGAAGCAGAGAGGGAACCTAATCCTTTACTAATCTTCTGTACTTTACTGCATCTATTGTATATCAACAGTCTTTGCTTCTGTTGAGATCTGTGTAAATCAGAAACTGGGATTATATAACCAATTATTATGACACCTAATGTCGTCCCATCTGCAGGAATAGAGGGATTTAATTAAAACTGCTTTCTTGGAGAGGAGAAGCAAAAAACCTTGATTCATTTACCTTGCAAAGTTCTGTGTATATATAACTAATTCAGTGACTTATGAATTCCACCCACAAACAGAATTAGAGGAAGAAGGAAGGTTGCAGGCAATTAAATGAAATTAACTTTCCTAAGACACTTGTTCTTTTTCCAGGACTTTAGTAGGCATGCAGAGTCTTTCATAAAAATACACTTCTGTGTAATGTGCACAGAAGTGTAATTTGGAATGGCATTGCTCTAACATTAATGAAAACATGATGATGTATTTCTGCCACAAGATTCCACTGGGGAGCAGATTGGTCTTTCATCAGAAGTAGCCTGTGTAGCTCTGTAAACTTTCTTCTGTTTTGCTGGTAAATCAAGCTCTTGATCTAAAGGGAAGAAGTACACTAATGATGGCAGCATTTGGAACACCTGCATGCTAAATACTGGCTGTCAGATTTTCAAAATAATATCACAATTTGTTCATGAATGCATGTGGGTGTGCATATTTATATATCTGTATATGGAGACCTGGGCTTTGAGTGAAGAAATAAGGAACTTTGTTAAGGACTTTGAGAGGAGCTCTGTCATCTGGAGTGACTGTAAAAGACAATAAGTAATTTTTATGGTATGAACCTCAAGCCTCTTTGACTTTTACTGTCCTGCTGCTTTTGGGTGGACTTAATGTCTCATTTTGGTTTCAGTCACACTTTCAGTATGAGTCTCTTGTTTCTGGTCACAGTTCTCTCTGCTGCTCCTGATTTCTCTCTGTGCCATCTGCTCCTTTATATTTGCTTTAGGTGATGTGGGTTATTCTCAGAATTTCACTGCCCATGAAAAAATAATTCTCATCTCTCCAGATGTCAGCCTTTTTTTCTGAAACTCCCCACAAAATCCACGGGCTGGGTATGGGATTGAATGGAGTCTGAGAACCCTACTCTTTTCGTTCCCTGTCATGACCAATGGTTGCAGCAGCAGAATCTTCCTTGCTGTTCTGCTCAGCTTCTGTTTCTCACCAAGCTGCTCCCCACCCACCATACAAGCTAAAGGGAAGAGCATGGCCATGCATGTCACCAATATCCTATTTGCTCAGATAGTGCTTTCTCTCCATGGTGACCCTGTGGAGAAGTCCACAGTTCCTTATGATGTTTCAGGGGGTCTTCCAGGCCTTCTGTTGATTCACCATCCATCTCTGTGTATGTGGCACAGATCATAAGACCAGAAACATTGGTAGATGATGTAGGTTGATTTCCTCAATGGCACAAACTTAAGTCCAGGATAACACATCAGACTTTTTTTTGCGGAAAGTCTTGGAATGAGTAAATTTGACTTCTTGCAGTTCATCCTTAGAACACCTTTCTTTCTGGATATGGAAATCCTTTCATCATCAAACACAAAAGAAAGACTAGGGTGTGTAACTAAAAACACACTGGAGGTTTGTGATCAAGCTCATTTCAGTTCCCTAACTTTTCATTTTCTTCCTAGCATCAAAAACTTTCTGGTGAAAAATTTGCAACCTTTTCAGTCTGATCTTTAAAATGGGAGTCCTGGTATTCAGCACTGCAGCATCCCATTGCCATAGTGGGCAGGTGTGTTTAAATGACAAACACAAGAGTTCACTGCTCCTCCCACACCTGATGATTGTGACTGGCTGGTACCCTGCAGTGTTCAGTGAGCACTGACAGCCTTTCCTACAGCTTTTCCATTCCACAGTCCCCGCATTGTGGGGAGGTGGGAATTGGTGATGTGCTGGCATTGTTTGCTTTTTAGCTAGTTGTAAATGTGTTACCTTGGAATAAATTAAGCTCAGCAAGCACTCTCTACTTCTGACCTTTCTCCATCAGTTTTTCAGTTCTCTTTTTCTCTGAAGTCACCAAACGACTAAAGTTATGTCTGAAATTCGCTTCCAGTGAATACATGTGGGAACACTCATTTACTGTTAATTTTCTATCGACAAACAGTTCTTTGAGATGTAACAGAGCCAGCCTGCATCCCCTACTCATGCACTTTACAGATGTTTTGTGTTTCTAATTTTAATGAAATCAGGCTTTCTGTAGAAGTGTGTGGGTTACCTACGTAATTCTTTTCCTTCACTGTATGTTTCCAAGTTCCTCTGAATTTGAGGAATTTCCTTGGAAGAGATATGCTGCAGGCTGGATTTCATGTTTGTGTGCTCTCCTCAGCCATTGCCTCACTGGGTAGATAGCCAAGTATGATCTCTTGCATGAGAAGTGTTCATCAGTTGTGTCAAAGGAGCTCATAGGAAGGTGCTGAAGGGCATCTGTTCTCTTTCCTTGTCTTCTCTCAATTGCTTTAGATGCAGTTGGGTGGATTTATCTGGCTTGAGTCAGTGTAATGAATTGCTATGTGCAGCATGCAGTGTGAAAGCTTTTTATGATGCATTTTCTTCTCAGTCAAGTGTTTTGGTGGCTTTTTGGAAGGGTCAGGCTTGTGCAGAATGATGGAGAAATGCTGCTAAGGATTAACTTGCAAAAAGCTGAAGAGCTGTCTGCTCTACTGTAGTTCCTGGTGCTCTTCCTCTCCCATCCTGCACATGGCTTTAACCTCTGAAAGATAACCAGACTGGGTCTCTGCAGAAGCTGCTGAGCTGATGGTTTCCTGGGCTTCTCTTTAACCAAGGGACTGTGCAGCCTTTCTGGGTCTGAAGGGCAAGGACTGAAAGGCCAGCAGCATGCTACGCATCGCTGTTGTTTAGGAGAAGTTTGATGGAAAAGATGCATGTTTATGTAAACTATATGGGTTTGAAAATCATAATTTTAGCTGTTTTTTAACAGCTTTTGCAAAACTTTGACAGAAACTGTGTTCTGGTTCTGCTTGTCAGCAGGATCTGGTGTGCCCTTGCCTGCAGAGCTTGACTTGTGATCTCTGGATTTGCTTTGAGACGTCACAGATCACCTCTGGCCCTGTGGCACTGTCAGAGCCTGACACTACCCTTCTTCCCTGTGTTTGAGCTCTCTGCTCCTTGCTAGCTCTGTCATCCCTGAAAATAGCAGCTGTGAATTGAGTGTGTCAGGTGCAGCAGGTGGGGAACAGTGGCTGGAACAGGGCTTAAAGCAGATGAGAGGTCTTAAAGAGAGCTGTAGTCTCTCTTCCTGCTCCTGGGTATTTTTTTCTTACCTCTCATACTGGCTCCCTTTTCCAGGGGGGGGAAAAGTTAGGCACTCCACTTTGCATGATTTATTCAGTTAAAAAGGTCATTGCACTGGCTTAACACTTCATAATCTCTGGGTTTTAATGCATTTAAATGCTGCTCCTTTCAGTTTCCTCTAGGCTGCACGTCTGGAGATAAAATCTCGTGCTGATACATGGAGAGGGAAGTCTAAACCTGCACCCTTGGTTATTTGTATTCTCAGTGTATGGAGGCACATTTATGCAACCTTTGAATAGACAAATTGGTTAAAAAAGGGCTTTTGAAGCAGAAATTGAAATTAATCCTAATCTCTATGACTCTTATTCACATGATCAGTATCTTTTGTCTGCTTTCCTGAGGTAACAGTGTGCCTGTGTGGTCATCACTAGATTAGTTCTGGCTCCTGAGATTTTTTTTTTCTGCTTCTCTTCTGATTTCAGGTATCCTGGAGTTTTTTCACCATCAGTTGAAGGACATTGTTGAATATGCAGAACTGAAGACTGTCTGCTTCCAGAATTTACGGGAAGTGGGAAATGCTGTCCTGTTTTGCCTCCTCATTGAACAGAGTCTGGTAGGTGCCTGCTGTGCTAGTTTGAAATCCATCTGTCTCTCAAAATGTACTCTCATATTTTTGTTACTGACGTCATCAATAACAAGGTTGAAATACTCTGAGTTTGCTGTTACTGATGGGCAGATGGGTAGGAACAGTTCCCTGCACTCCTTTCTCGCAGTCTTGCAGGGGCTTTCATGTCTGTTAGATACAGTGATGCCTGATTTTGCTGGGTGAGAGACGTTGCCTCTTGTGTGGTACCTGAGGATCTGACATTGCAATCTTCACCATAAATTATAATCACTTATGGCACTCCTGCAGCCAGTCACTGTGTGGCTACTCTTTATGTCAGTGAGCTGTTCCTCTGGTACTGCTGTATTGCTTTCCTGCATGTCATTCCTGTTGAGGTCTGAAACATCACAAGGTTAACGTGGACATCCTTGGATGTCCTCCTTGCTGCTTGGATGGCTGACAGTGGTGCAGAAATTCACTCATCTGTCCTAGCTTGAACAAAACTGTGAAAAGTGTCAGTATTCCTATATATCTAGAGTCTACCTTAGCCTGTGTAAACCTGCCCACAGCTGATGGCACAGTGCTATCATTGATCTTTATCCCTACCTCCATCCCTAGTTCTCTTTTCTCACCCTTCTCCCACGTTATTACTATTTGCTGTTCGAACAAGATGCTCAGACCTGTAATTTCTTTGTTTTCCGTGCTTTTGGGTGCTTACAGAGGAAAGGTGGGCATTGATAATGGATCAGAACAGCAGCAGGTGTGCTGGCTTCCCTTTCTTTACCTGCACGGTGTTGTGTTGGGGGGGGGCTCCTCCTGCTGTGCATACAGGCACCCTGCCCAGGCTGTGCAAGCTCACAGTGCTGCTGAGGTTGGGCAGCACGCAGAGATCTTTGCTGACTGCGAACCAGCTACGTCATTTCCTCAGCAAGCTGGCTGGGGGCCTGCTGTTGGACAAAAATAAATCCTCAAGGAAGGCTTCTCTAGGGTGTATTAAAGCTGTCAGTGTTAGATAAGGTAATGAAGACAGGCTGTTCCTCAGGGTTCCTGCCGATGGTCTTAGAGGATCCCTCCCTCATGGTGGAGGGTAATTGTAGGGCCGAGGGACATGCAGCAAACCTGTAGTCAGTAAAGGCACAGCTGAAAGAGAATGAGAAGCTGGATTACTTTGGATTCAGGCTGAGTGGGTGCGTGGTGAAAGGCCAGGCAGGGCCATCACTCCCTCCTGGGAGGATTGAGGGTGTACCAGAGTGACACCAGCATGGAGGCACCTTCTTTGGGACATCATCGAGGTTGCCCTTTGCAGTCACACACCCGTGCTCGCTGCCTCTCCTCTTGTTTTTGTCCTCAGTCAGGCCCCCATGTCCTGTCATGTATTTCAGTATTTTTCCATTGCGGTCATCCCTCATAACTAATCCAAATTTTAGCACAGTGCAAAGTGTAATTCTGAGTATATCTCTGGTAGTGGGTGGGTCTCATGCATTTCTCTGGTTGATATCAAGGAATTAGAAAAGGAACTGGAAAAGGCACATGAGCCCCAGCACCCTAGCCTTGCTTAAGAGTATGGATGATGACCAACTTTCCTGATATTAGTGTTGAGGGATTACATGTTAGTAGGGTCTCTGCTTCAAAAGTGAATAGAGGGTCGTAGCAAAGTCATGCATCTGCTTCTGGTCATCTCTGCGTTTTCCCTGTGTGTACAAAGGAGCAAAGAAACAGGAGACATCTGTCTTCCTTTCCCCTATCCCCAAAGATGTAAAATACTTCCTAAGACGTGATTCTCTTCTGTTGTCATATGTCTCAGCCTGCCTGGCAGGGAGACGCTCCCACCACGATAAGCTCCCATTAGAATAATGGGTTGTGGCTCTGGTAAAAATAACCAAGCAGTGAGTCATCTTCCCCTTTTTGTCTGTGCGGGAGCTGTCTGCCACTTTCCCACCGAAATTACTCATTCTGCATTAGTTTATTTAATAAATACCCTGTCCTTTATGAACTGCCAGCTGAGGGTGGGAGGGGAGTGCTGGGGTTTCTCTGGGAGTTCAGAGTAACCTGGTGGAATGAAGTGTTCTCTGGGAGGATCCGTGAGGAGAGGCCGGGCTCGGAGCCGCTCCTGCCGCGGTGACAGAGGCCGGCTGCCCTCTGCTGTTCCTGCAGCGGCATCGGCCTGCCTTTGGAATCCCGTGTGGGGCTCTGGTGTGCTTTGGGGAGTGATGCTTCTGTCCTAAATGCCTTTCGTTTTCTTTTTGTCGCAGTCTCTCGAAGAAGTGTGTGACCTGTTGCACGCAGCGCCATTCCAAAACATCCTGCCCAGGGTTCACGTCAAAGGTATTGGCAAAGTGAAAATCCCTTCCTTGGGTGATGCTTTCCCCTTTCCCTTCCTGCTGCTGTGCCTTCAGTAACCACCTGCAGCCACCCTCTACCACAGCGCTGGTAATTACAGGACAGAGCTGTCAGATCCAGGCCTGTTTGCCTAGCTGGAAAAACAAATATTTCCTGGCAATGCTCTGTGCAAATTACAAAGGGAAGAGGAGGAATGCTATGACAGGGAAAAGCAGGATGGATGCCCATGGCAGTATTATCCTGCTTTGTGGATACAGTGAGAGACTTTTTTTAAGCTGCTGTTTAGCTTATAGAATTGTCAGTTAAATGGGGTGTAGGGAGTCTGTCAGTAAGTAAGTAAATAAAGGTGGTTTCTGTAGATTTTTCACTTCCTTTTCACTAAACTGAGTATGCAGTAGTGAATATTTGCAGGATTGCTTCCTGTGGTATCTCCTCTCCTCATCTTTCATCATCAGGAAGTGAGCTGTCCCCCCTCCCCTTTGCCCTCTTCTTTATGTGTTTCTCCTCTGTCTCTTTTATTTTCCATTTCTCACTGCTGGAGCTGCTGATTTGTTCTGCTTGGAGAAATCCCATCAACTACAAAACTCTGAGAATATTTCTGAGCTCACAGTAGTTACTTGCATCTCTGCATAAAACTAACCAGACCATTGTAAATGGTATTTTCCCATTTGCCAGAGAACATTTCCTACCTGCCAGTATTGAGGAAGTGCCAGCTGGTTTTTAGCCTTGCTTTACACAAGATTGGATCCTCATTTTACCTCAGCTTCTAGAGACAAACATTTAATGCATAAAGACAACTTAGTTGTCTTAGTACAAGTGGGGGCTCAAATATCTTGGCAGCAGCAGCATAACAGAGCCTTATATTCTTCCTTGAATTGAGTTAATTAGATGTACTCTGCTACAAATCCTTCTTTCTGTTTGCACATGTAATGTAGCATTTGAAAATATGTGTATATTTGTCTAAAAGTACATTGAAGATTAACCAGCTATTTAATACTTAAATTGCCTAAAAAGAACACAGTTGTCTTCCTTGCTGGATAAAGATTGTATTAGAATAAGAATTCTCTTGGATAATTGCAATTTATGATTGCTCTCTTCACTTTTTTTTTTTTTTTTTTTATTTCAGAGGGTGAAAGACTTGATGCTAAAATGAAGAGACTGGAATCAAAATATGCTTCACTACATTTGGTTCCTCTCATTGAAAGACTTGGCACACCCCAGGTAATCTTTCTCATTTGTGTCAGAGGCAATTCAAGAAATTTCTGAGCATCAGAAAGCCTGTCCTGATAGCTCTGTCAGAACTTCAACCTGCACATCCAGCTTGTTCACACAAATGATTTTTTTTAGATCCATGCATTTGGTAAAGCTGTTAAAGCTTAGTAGTTTAAAACACTTGAGACTGGGGCAGAAGTGACACATTTGGGGGAAAATGCTAATTGATATGTATGTTTATCATGGGATACCTTCCCAGTGTAAGGTCTAGCCTGGGAGTTCCTCCTGCAGATTCCACCAAAAGCAATCAGTTTTCTTGTGCACATGTATATATGTTTTTAAAACATTCTGTCACTCTTTCAGCCACTTAACAACTCTTGGAAAATGAGCTGTCATTTGAGTTGAGCTCTCCTGGAAATAATGACCAAAGAGAATATTCTTGAACTGCCTTTGCAGCTTCAGCACTGTTCCCCTTTCTCCTGGTGTGAGGGTTCATTAATCCCCTGCTAATCTTAGCAGTTTACTAGTGGCTGAGATGTGAATCGTAGAAAGTATGAGCAGAATGCCCTGAAGCAGCATTCAGGCTGCTTTTGTCATGGTAGGTGCTGCAGTTCAATAGGTGCTGCTGCACTAGGAGAGAGCTGGCTGTGTGATGGTATAAGCTGGGACAAGCACAAGCAGCATTCCTCCTTTTGTCTGAGCCTGTTGGTGCTTCTCTTTGGAGCTTTCTCATCTCTAGCAGCAGCAGCTGAGGGAGGTGTGCAGGAGAGTGCATGCAGGAGCTACAGTAGAGCACTGAACTCTTTGGTTTTACTTTCTGCCTCCAATTCACAAAGAATTCTTAAAACTTTCCTGAGGTAAATCCAGGACTAGCATTACTGCAGTTAGTGTTACTTACTTTAGGTCTGCCTGCTTAAAAAGGATTTTACAATTTTCTCTAAATGTTCTTTCACTGATCTAATCCCCAGGTTAGCAGTGTTTGACCTCACTTTAAGTCAGAAGACACTTCTAGAATAAACTGGGTGAAACTGAAAAATGTATTATATTATTTTTTTAAAATAAAATCTTGTGGTGAAGCAGCTTTTACCAGGATTTTACCAGCTTTGTTTCTCTCTTTGTTTCTCTCCGCTTCAGCAAATAGCAATTGCAAGGGAAGGAGACTTGCTGACCAAAGAACGCCTCTGCTGCGGCCTGTCCATGTTTGAGGTCATCCTGACGAGGATCCGCTCCTTCCTGGACGATCCCATCTGGCGCGGACCCCTGCCCAGCAACGGGGTGATGCATGTGGATGAGTGTGTGGAGTTCCATCGCCTCTGGAGCGCAATGCAGTTCGTCTACTGCATCCCCGTGGGAACGCACGAGTTCACTGTGGAGTACGTGCTGCCGGCTGCCCCCAGTGCCCCTGCGGGCAACAGGGCTGGGCCTGTCCTGCTGTGGCAGTGGGGCTGGAACGGAGGCGTTTGTCTGCAAGAGCTTAGTGCAGAACCAGGGAGAAGTGCTGCCATCACCACGAGGGGCTCATCGCCCATGAACACAGATACTATTGTTATCTGTAGTGAAAATAACCCTCTATTTTAAGTATTGCCAGTGTATAATGAATGATCCTGTGACAAACAGGCCCTAGCACGTGTCTTTCAATAGGGGTCGTGCCCCTATGGACACCCAGCTTGAATAAAATAGCAGAATATTTGTGCATGTAGCTTTAACAAGTACTTCTTCTCTGAATTTAAGAGCAGGAATGAGCACTTGGAATTTAACATGATTAACACGAGTTAACCAGGAACTGTTGTTTGTTCTTGGTTTTGTTGATTTTGAAAATATCCTTATTTTGAAAAATTGTTGAGCTGTAATCCGCTTTTTACGGAGCAATTAGAAAACAGCATAGGACATTTACTTCCTTTCATGCCTGTAGCCTAAAGGAGCAGAGTGGTGTTGAATTCCCACTTTGTTTTCTTTGCAAGTGTTGTTTCCCCTGAAAATGAAATGTAATGCCACAGGAGTCTCATCAGGAGTAAATGTTTTTGGAGTAACTCTGTTATGTGAAATTAAAGGAGATGGGGGAGTTCTGTTTTTTTGTTAAGCATCTATTTGAATTGCTTGTGATATTTCCAATGATAATTAATATACCAGAGCTTTTGCCTTCTAGATGAATGTCTAACGTATTTATTATTTAGCATAGTGGCTGATTACCAAGTGTTTGCTGTGACTGTGTTTTGAAGATGTAGTTGAAACCTGCTCCGTGGTGTGTTTCCTGTTCCAGGCAGTGCTTTGGGGACGGCTTGCACTGGGCTGGCTGCATGATCATCGTGCTCTTGGGACAGCAGCGGCGCTTTGACGTGTTGGATTTCTGCTACCACCTGCTGAAAGTCCAAAAGCACGACGGCAAAGATGAGGTTATCAAGAATGTGGTGAGTTGAAAATATCTGTATTTGCTTTAGTAATAAAGACAACAATTCAGAACTGTTTGTACTCAGATGCAGCATAGATGGTGGCAATCCTTCATTTAGAATGATTTGCTGAAAATGAGAGCACCAGGATTTTCAGAAACAAGATTAAGGCTGGAGTTGGAAGACTGGTCAAGCAGAATTCTGATGTCACAAATACATGAGATTTTCTTAATGCCTTGCATCTTATATATGTTCATTCCCAAAATGACAAGGCTGCTGTAAATTGAGCTTCTTTGTACCCAAAGCAGTACTGTCAAAAACCAAACTGTGCCTTGTATTTCCACTGGCTTAGCAGTGCAAGGGAAACATTTGTGACGTTGCTGGGAGAGATGAGGTAACAGCATTTGCTGGTTTTCTGGCTAAGGTTTTTCATATCCAAAGCTAATTCCTGTGTCTGTTCTTTTGATGTCTGCAGCCTTTGAAGAAAATGGTTGAGAGAATTCGCAAGTTCCAGATTCTGAATGATGAAATAATTGCTATTTTGGACAAGTATTTGAAGTCCGGTGATGGAGAGAGCACACCCGTGGAACACGTGCGCTGCTTCCAGCCACCGATTCATCAGTCCCTTGCCAGCAACTAGATTCTCACCTAACAATACTTTTTGTACCTCCTTAGGCTAAAAGTGTGAGAAAAAAAGCAAGAAACATTTTTTTAACCAACAGTTTTGAAGAATACTCTCATCTGCATTTTTCGGTATGCCTGTGCCATTTGAGTGGCACACTGTTCTCTCCAGTCTCCAAGCACAGTAACTGTATACAATCCATACTTATTTTTCTAGACTAAAATTTTATACACTTTGATTAAAAGCCTGTAAGATTTTTGAAATCTCTTCGCATTCCTGTCCGAGGTGGCCATTTTAGACTGGACTGGTATAATTTTCCCTTGAAGCTATAGAAATAATGGCTGTGGAGGGTAAAAAACGGTTCTGTAGAAAAAATTTTTAGAAATCAATGCATAATTGTTTGTATTAGAGCCTTAATTGCTTAATTTGCCTTTATTAAAAAAAAAAGAGAAAAACAACAAAACAAACTCTGCTGGTGCTTTGTGAATAATTTTCTAGTCGGTTCTTTTTCCTCTTTGCAAATCTATTCTTAGAGATCAGTAATTATGGAAATGAAGGCTATTTAAGGTGTTTGTTTCAAAGTTATTTAACATGGAGGTGACCGGTAGGATTCTATTTTTAAAAGGGGGAAGTTTGATTGATTAGAATGGGGACTGTTTACTTTTTCCTAATGAGAGCTTCTAAAACAGTTTATATTTTGGTTTGCAATACATACCTGCGTACCCAAACACATTTACAAGCGATGAAGAATTCTTGTTTACAAGAATCTTGACTACACTGATCAGGGGTAATCTTCCCAGTACATAAACTCTAAAGATGTTAATCATTATTTATTATGGAAAGTATTTGTTAAATTACACTTGCTGTATAATGCAAACACTGCATCAGTAAAATTGTAAAACTTTGCAACTACAGAAGTTGAATTTTAAAGCAAACCATTCAGACAAAGGTAGTAACAACTCCTGTTTGCTTACTCCAGGATCCTGCCAAGAGTTTGTCAGCTGGCTTTGGGATCAGCCCTAACCAAGATGTTAATATGGCCAGAACAGATACAGGCAGATAATAACATGTTTTACCCAGGATATGGATTTGTGGAGATGTTACTTGGTTAGTGTCTCTAACCTATAGTGTGAAACCAAGAATGCATCCATTTGAGAACCTGTTTTCTTCTTTGCATCTTACTAGTTCATGACTAGGTTACAGCACATCTTTACTCCTGCTCAGCTCTTTCCAGGTGCTTCACAGCCATGGAATTGACTCCCAACAGTGGGTAGAAATGAGCATCTGACAGGAGAGGTACACAGGAAGTGAGGAACATGTAGGTATTAGAGTGGCAGAGAACTTGATTTTGAGGAAAGAAACTAACTGAAATTCCTCAGCAAAACAGGATGGAGATTTTCCAGGCAATCTTATCAGCAAGTTTCCACAATCACAGGTTTCCCTAGGACATCTGTGCTTGAGAGCTGCCATTCTGGAGTGGTGTCTGTCATGGTGAGAGTGCACACAAGGCTGCCCGGTGCGTGGGAGACAGAAGTCAGAAGCACTCATGCTTTGTTACACCAGCTTGTTGCAGGATTTCTTTTACAAACAGATGATTTTCTTTAAGAAACAGTCTTTTAGTTCACAGAAGCCTTTTGGTCAACCAGATGCTCTCTGTGCTTCCAGCTTCAATTAAGTAAATGAACAACTTTCCTAATTTGCTGACATCATCATTGATTTAAGGATGTCTCACACACCTGAGACTTTGGCTCAGCACTGGTGCAGAAATGCTTTATTAATAAAGTCTTATTTTTTGTTTAAGAACTATTTAAAAATAACTAATCATGATGTGAATAATTTCTAATTCTTACTAGTTAACTTTCAGCAGTAAGAATTGGTCTCTTAACATCTTAACACTACTATTAAATACATTATGATCACTGAGGGGGAAAAAAGTTTAAAAAAGTTTTTCTGTCCTAGGAAAAATCTTAATTTCTCTTAAACACTAAGCACTAAACCTCAAAACATTCAGCAGTAACTATTAGTCTCTCTTCCAAGTATTTTCAACTTTCACATGCATGGTAGAAAGCTCTTATAAAACCTTCTTCCCTAATTTTTATTTTCTGCCTTTACAAAAGTGAATTGCCACCTACCTGCCTCACCCCTCCCTATTTTTTTTAAGCAATGCCATTAATATTTAATTTTTTTGGCTCTTTTTGAAAATCTCAGTGTTGGAGCCAGTGCCTGTGTTTCTGCAAACAAAACAGCAATTCTGTGAGTTCAAGCTGTAAAGAACACAGAAGAGGTCTACAGAGCCAGGGCAGCATGGTGCAGCACAGACAGAACCTGACCTCTGTTACAGAAGAGGAAGCAGCTTCTTTGGTTACTAGTAATGATTCAGATCCTTCCTTCTGCATAAATTGTCATGGCAGGAGCTACCATCTCACCTAACCATGCAGAGCACAAGCTCCTGCCTTCCTGTTTCTGCCGGCCGGTTACTCTGATTTGGTAAAGTTGGGGTTTTTTGATGCAAATCCAGCAGGTTTTGCATACAGCTTTACCTAACCAGTACTTTCAAGGATCAGTTGTGCTTGGTTGTAGCTTCCCTTTTCTCTTTTACAAACTAGGACAGGAGTACTTGCTGCAGCTCCTGTTTCAATATGGTTACAGTCACTCCATGCTCAGTCAGGGCTCAAGTACAAAGGATCTAGGTTGCTGCAACCTTTTTACCACCAATGCAGAAATAAAGCCATTTATTTTTGATAAAATTGTAATTAGTGCAATACATCTTAAAAACAGAAGAATGAAATGAAAGTATTTACACATAACTTAAGCAACAAAACCAATTGTGGTCTGAGGTCATTTTAGTACTTTTTAAAGTAAAAATAAGGCAAATAAAAAACATTTCAGTGTTCTTTATCCAAACTAATCAAACTCAAAAACCAACGATTGTCTACACATACTGTTAAAAAGTACATAAATTTCCAGACAAGCTCAGACATTTCACAGCAGGAAAAAATTAAATCCAGGGTTACAGAATTGTTCTTTTCTTAAGTAACACGTAGATATTTTCAGAAGGCTGACAGGCTTCCATTTCTTCTGGCTGAGAGACTCTCAGTGGATTGCATTTCACCTAGGCAGGCAGAACTTTCTTCATCATCATTAAAACTGTCATATGTGCTCAGCAAAGTGCCATTTGCTGCTCTGTCATCCTTCCGCAGAGAGAGGGGCAGGTTTGCTAGGGTGAAGTTAACATCTTTGAAGGCATGCAATAAAAAGATCCCCACAATAATAGTCAGGAAGCCACTGAAGGTGCCGATAATGTCATCAGCCGCCATGTGTTGCCACTCCTTGAAAAGGATGGCAGAACAAGTTAAAACAGATGTTGTGAAGATTACATAATATATTGGAGTCACTATTGAAGTGTTGAATATATCCAGAGCCCTGTTTAAATAGTTGATCTGCGTGCTCACACAGACAGTAAGGCTTAGCAGCAGAATCCAAGACAAGGGATGTTTCAGCACTGGTTTTCCTGCAAAAAGTTCCTTTATAGCAATGCCCAGACCTTTGACACAGGAGACTGATAAGGCTCCAATTACAGAGCAAATTGTTATGTACACGAGAATGTTGGTCTGTCCATGGCGAGGTCCCACCACACATATTAGAATCAAAGACACAATGACAACGAGCGTTGCGAACACCACAAAACCTGTGGTTGGAGGAAAAAAAAAAATCTTGTTATTTATAGACACACTTGTTACTTATGGACTCTATTTATCAGAAGCAGGAGTATTTGTCTTAGGGGTGCAGGGAAAACACTCTTTATCAATGGGACCAACTCAGCTTAGAAGAGTTCAGGATGTTTCTCACTATTCCTCCAACATCACAGTTTAGATAATTTTAGAGTGAGCAAGCCAAAACAAAGGTTGTACCTCAGGCATGCCTTTACCAGTCTATTGGCAAGACTACTACAGGATTAGATTGCTAAACTGCCTTACACCCAGACTCACTGAGATGTAGATACCACTAGACACAAGCCTGAGTCTGAACTGAGTCTTTTTTAGGAGTTAGGTTTTGGCAGGTGGCTGTATTCATCAGCAAGTTTCTAATGATCAGGTCACTCCTTTAAGAACAACTTTTTAATCTCTATGCTGGCTATTTCCTCATGTTAGGATGAGAATTGCCTTTGAATAAACAGTATTTTGCAGATGTGCATTTATGAGTGCCTCATTTTCCACATAAGCATAGGAGCTCATCTGTAGGACTTCGCAACAGACACACCTACCAACACCTACCTTTTTATTTTAAAGACAGCTCAAAGTTGGACTTAGAGATGACACACTTCAATAAAAATTTATAGAAGTTTTGTTTATCCACCTGTGCTGCTGCATTTGTTTAAACAGTCACCTCAGCGGTTGCCATCAAGGCACTTTATTCAAAGCCAGACAAGTTCACTGCCATCATGCAAAGTTCCCTATGGAATTATGTTACAGAATTCAAATCTCTACTTCATTTGGACATGTCTACATGAAGCAGACACAGGCCCTCTTCCTGGAACTTGAAAGCAGCAGTAATGAAACTATAAAATGAAGAAATGATGGGCTATGTACAGCTCAAGCCAACATTTTTCTTACCTGGATCACCTAGTTTGTGGGACATTTCATCCAAAGTTTCTACTTCTTCCTCTTGTGGAGCATGAATTACCATCACAGTTGATCCCAGTATACTTAACAAACATCCTATTTTTCCATGTAAATTAAGTTTTTCATTTAAAAAGAAGGATGACAGAATGGCACTAAGAAATAAAAAAGGCACCAACAAACATGGGATTAGTAATATTCATTTGCTTATCAAGTTACAGGTTGTTTTGACTGTACAAGTCACTTGCATACACAATCTGCATCTTACAAATATCTATTTTCTATCTTGAGATACTTTCTGTGGACAGAACTACCTGTTAATATTTGGCATCTCTGCCCAGAACCCCTTTTTTATGCTGCCTGCCAAAAAAAATGCTCTAAGACTGTGCAAAAATTTAGAAAGACAAAAATCTGCTGTGATCGCCATGTTTTTGAAATGCAGAAGACAACAGCTTTTCAGAGATGGACATGTAGATTGTAGCATTGCTAGAAGCCGTTTATATCATAGCCACTAAGTATCTGGCGAAACTTAAAAGTTACTCCTGATGTTTATAAGCATTCTATTGTGAAGAACAAAGCCCATTTATTACAGCATAGTTCAATGACATATTTCTAAAGAAATATTTTAGTTTTCTTTCTCAAGTCACCCTGCTTTCTGTTAGTGTTTCTTACCTTACAAGAACACTGAGAGCTCCCAGAGGAGTCACTAACGTAGCTGGTGCAAAAGCATAGGCAGCAAAGTTCGCTACTTCGCCAGCTCCCACTGCAGAGGAAAGGAATTAAAACCAAGGAGTTAGGCTGTCTCCTGCAACAAACCTCTGATCCAGGGCAAGTGTTCATGTAGACACAAACATGCAGCAAGGGAACAATGGAAAATTCTAATGACAGCATTCAGCTAACAGTACTAGCAGAACACATCCCTGCCCCTTGTCCCCGCCATTAAATTTTAAAGGCAGGCTGTGGAACTCCAGACAACAGGTATTAGAATTAATTCTACCAAATCAGAAGGTGTTTTATTTTAGTGTCTGTGCTGTAGCTGCCCAGCCTGCCAGTTTGACTCATGAAGTTCTGCATGGAGAAATCTGCAATAGCAGGATATAGCACAGCACATACAGTAAGCCATAGTTACCTGAATACAGACAGTAACTTGAGAGTTCAAGCAATGAAAAAAATTCAGAAAACAGGCATAATCCCAAAATATGCTTCCCTTTAAGAAATTCTATATATCTAAGCACTTCTCTGCTAAGACAAAAACCAGAATGCATATAGGTAGCAAAGACTGCAATGTCTACCTAGTTCTACTGCACAAAGAGGGCAGTTACACTAAAGGAAGAGCTTCTGGTGTGAGAGAAGTTATACTAAAATCTGAACTACATCCAGCAAATCACCAGGTAACATTACCATGTACTGTAGAAACCTAATCTCATTCTCTTTTTTTGTAACCATGCTGCCATCTGTGACATAGTCATTTATTAAAATTATATAATGCAGGTTGTATATTTGACACTTATATTAATAATTTTTGATACTTACTTGAAAGAAGTCCAGCCCACCACAGCCATTCCTTAAGGTATGCATGACCACCTTGACCTAAAATTCAAAGAACATTGGCTATTCCACTAAAAACATTGACACTCTGTCACTTGTAACACTGCCATGACATAAAATAATTATTGCAACCCATGCCCTTAAAAACATGAGCTGCCTTTTGGTACGTAGGCTCTCTAGGTAAAAGGATTAAAATCAAAGCATCTTCAGTTTCTGATGTGCCTGTGCCTCCTACAACCAGTTATTTCTTTTGTGTTAGAAATGGCACTGATGATCATATCTGCATTACCCCAATAAACAGTTCTTTCAAATCACTGAAATTACACAAAAAGCCAAGTTATGTGTATCTTACTAAGATTGCTGCTCTGCAGAAATTGTGCATGGTTTGTATGTGGTTGATTACATGTGCAAGCATCACATTTTCTCATTCCAAACCAGGATGCATGAATTATGTATCTCAAGATCAACCATCTTTTAGAAAAGATGACAGGTACTGAATAAAAATATTCAGAGTCAACCTTCTGAATCTGAGGATGCTGCAACTATCCTACCTAGATCTATCTTCTAACAATGTAAAACCATGGCCTCTTGTCCTGTCAATACAGGCCCTGGTAAACACAAAACAAAACAAACAAAAAAACCAAAACAAAACACAAATCAAATAAAATCTCTCTTTTTTATAAGCTTCCTTTAGGTACTGGAAGGTGCTATAAGGTGTCCCAAGACCCTTTTCTTCTCTAAGCTGAACAATCCCAACTCTGTCAGCCTATCCTCAAAGTGTTCTGTCCCTTCGATCATTCTCATGGCCCTTCTCTGGACTTGCTCCAACAGGTCCATATCCTTCCCATGCTGGGGATCTTGGAGCTGGATGCAGACCCCCACACTGCAGGTGGGGTCTCACCAGAGCAGAGGGGCAGAATCCTCTCCCTTGCCCTGCTGGTCACACTTGATTTGGACACATTTGGCTTTCTGGGCCGTGAGTGCACATTGCTGGGTCTTGTCCAGTCTCCTGGGTACCAGCATCTCCAAGCCCTTCTGGCCAGGGCTGCTCTCCATCTGTCCATCCCCCAGCCTTGTGTTGATACCAGAGGTTGCCCCGACACAGGTGCAGCATCTTGCTCCGGTTCTTGTTGAACCTCTTGAGGTTTGCACAGACCCATTCCCCAGGCCCATCCAGGAACCTCTGGATGCCACTTCCTTCGCTCTAGAGCATCAGCTGCCCCACTCAGCTCGGTGTGGTCCACGACCCCGCTGCCAGCACTCTCAGTCAATGCCACTGTCTGTATCACTGCTGAGGATATTTAATAGCATTGCTTCCAGTCTGAACCCTTGAGGTGCACTACTCATCACACTCAGTTACTACACGTGACTTTTAGTTTTCTAAAACAATCTCCTGACACCCAAACACGGTTAACGCTCTCATAAATTCACTCATTCAGGAGCACAGATGTAGTTAAGAGTGCTGCTTGCAAGTTCAATTTGCAAGTACGATTTAGACCTAACTGACATACAAAGGAATCCATTGATAAGTGTCCCCAGAGGGCATTACATATGCATTAAATAGCACGTGTCACACACAGAGTTAAGGGTATCTGACACCAGAGAAAAAACACACCAGCTCTATGTTTTAGGTTTCATATACATGTAACAGAAACCCAAAAAAGGCAAAACAAGATCATTAGCTTAATGAACTAATGAACAGAAGCATTCTTCTGTTAAACAGCAAAATCCTAACATCAGCAATTTATTAAGAGATGTATGCATTTACCTGCTCTCATGGAGCCTTTCCTGGCTAACCGGAGGAGACCTTTCTTTTTCAGGATGAAACTTCCTCCAATGAAAATGCTGGAACTCATAGCCAACACCAGACCAATACAGAAGTCATACTTCCCACGAATTTGGCTCATCTCGTAAACTACTGAACACTGTCACATTGATCAACGAGGAGTAGAACTTCTGTTACTCAACAAAAAATGATGCAACACTGAAACATGAGCAAAATAATCACATTAGAATTAAGCTGGTAGAAAAAACTGCTGTATAGGAAAATCCTCAACAGCTCATGTGACTGCTCTCCTGCAAGTGGGTTCTGCAAAGAGTGGTTAACAAAAAAAAAGGCAATCTAAAGCATGTGTAAGCTTGCACAAAGGATGAGTAACTAACAAGTTTGAACACAGAGAAGGGTTTCTGACCTGGCATATAAAAACTCAAACAAATAAACAAAAATTCTTTGAGAAACTTTAGGGAAATTTTATAAATATGTAATTTTTTTTTTTTCATTGAGTATGCTAATCTGTGTCTGGCACACCATGGTACTGATCAAAAAATTACTTACATTGAAATCAGTCTGTAATAGAGTTTGAGAACAGTCGCAGCATTTCTTCCATATGAACACCCTAGAAAAATGAAAGAGAGTATTAGAAGGATGTTTACTCATATAGCCATCTTCATAATACAAACAAACCTCACATGCATGCACATGCAATTACTCTTTAACAGGAAAATCTGGCAAGAAGTCCTTTGTTAAATTATTTTACACAGTTTCCCATTCCTGTATGAAGCACCTTTCAATATTACTTTTCCCTGTACTTATATGCTTTCAACTTTGATTAATTTGCTATACCTCTAGGAAAACCTAACAGAGAGCTACTGGTAGGTTAGCATTAAAACTGAACACAGATCCTCTTACTTGCATCTAGTTAGGCTATGAGAAAGTAGAGGAAAACAGTAAGCACTCAACATAGCACTACTCAAAATGCTGCACGAGCCACAGTTCAAAATTCTCAAATCCACTTCCCTTAATCATTGCACAGTAATTTTAATATCTTATTTTGTAGGAGAAACTAAGTAAAAGATCAACAAGAGAGTGCTTTCACTTTCTAGAAACTTTAAAAAATAAACTAGATTCTTGTATGGTACAAAACCACCTAACAGACAAAACCAAGAAAGACAAATCATCAGTGCGTGAGACAGACCAAACCCAGCCACCTCACCAACTGCATAAAATATCATCCTGGTTTTAAATTCAAACAAGATTTTCAGTCCTTTGAAGAAGTTTTTAATGCAAGTAAAAGACAGAAGACTTTTGTGGCTGTTCTCTCCACCATCTGTTCTAGCAGGTGTATGGCACTCTGTTCAGGTAATTGAGCTAAGAACATTCTTCCAACTCCAGCTGGTGCAAAATGTGACAGTGGTATAGCATCACCTGGGGGAGGAGGGACTGGTTATACTAAGCTTTATACTTCACCAGTTTTTTCAACAATTGCTACTTTAGCTATATTACTAATGGGATTATTTTTACTGGTGTAGCTTTTTACTAAAAGAGAACTCTCCATATTGACAAAGCCATTGGGAATTTTTTTTTTTTTTCCTTTTTCTTTTCTCCCTGGCTTGCATACCTTCACCTACACTGACAGAGGAAAAGAGCATCAGTTAGTCCCATCCTGACACCTTCCACCCACTGCATTCCAGAAACAGGGGAGAAGTACAGGCTGCTTTTCTTTGAAGCAGAGGAAGAATTTGATTGCAGAAGAATGAAGAAACTTGTGTACTCACAGGTAATTTTATGAATTTAGACTTGAAAAGGATGCTACACTTCAAAATTAGTATTTCTACTTTCCCCCATGTCCCAAATACACTGAAGTGCCCCGTGAACCACTTTGTTAACCTTGTAAACAACTCAAATCTCAACCACTTAAATTACATAAATTCAGATAAATTACTGCTAGCTCTTCCCATCAAATTTTTTTGTCCTCATAGACATAGCCAGTCCCATTTCTGCTTTGGCTGGACTGCTTTATTTCCACCTAAGGTTTATTCAGATGTCTAAGCTGCAGACAAATGTCACACAGCCATGGTGGACCCAGTTTCCTTCTGAAGAGATCTGGTTCCCTCTGTATAGAGCACAGATACAATCTGCATGTGCAGAACTGACATGTGGAAGGTCAAAGCAGTACCAGGCATTAGAAGTTTAACACTTTAGGAAATCAGGACTTTAATTCTAACCCTAAGACTTACTAAAAGAAGAACTAATGCATGCTCATAAATATAATCAAGAAAAATTATCTATGGGCATGAGAAAATGCCATGAAACGAGCAGTTTCTGGAATAAATAACGCCTCTCATGTTTCTGCCTTGGGATGTGCCAAAGCTGTTGCATTCCAGCAGCCAGGGCCACTACTATAAACAGAGAAAAGCCAGAAAATGTAGGAGTTAAATAAAAGTGGCAGTCGTGTAGTTCTGCAAAGGTTCTCTAATCAAGTTCACAGCTGATTTTAACACACAGAACACTTCATCCACTCAAGACCAGCAGTGTCATGGAGGAGTACTAGTTTCCTGCTCTGATTTCAGAGAAATAAAGAAGGGCTGAGACTCTCCTATTCACAGAAGCTACAACATCTACCAAGCCTCCAAGAGCCACTCCTTAATGAACTGCCTGTGGATCTGCTGCTGTCATGAGTCAACCCTCAGCGCGCAACAGTGCAATGACAGACCACACAAGGAAGTGGGTTTGAAGGTTATCAGAAGGGAGGGATGGAGAAACTCAGAATGTGAAAAAAAAAAAACCAAACCTCTGGGAGATAAGCAAATCCAGATAAGCCACACAGTTTCTTTGCTTATTTTCAAGATGTAACCAAATGTATCACAAATGCTAGCAAGATACAGACTCTCTGCTCTAAAACACAGGATAACTCTTTGCCTCTTTGCTCAGAAGTTGTTTTCTCTCAAAGGCAGCACAAACACAGCACTCAAAAGATGTTACATTTATTGCAGCGAGTGAGCTCTCTAAGTATTCAGAAACATTAAAAGTGGTGTAATGAGAAGAAGTAATATTTTACACTTAAAAGCAGATAAGCATAAGTAAGAATGTGGGCGTTACCAGCCAAAGAAAATTAGTATCACTTCCACGAGCAGAACATTGTATGGAATCAATAATTAGGGCTGGGAAAGGCAGACATGGTGCACTGTTCCAACTTTGCTTACTTGGCCACAAACCCTCTAGAGTTAAGTAGACAGTCTTAAAAGACTTACAAGAAATAATCTAAATATACACTACATTATTTAAATTCAAGAATATTTTTAAAACCTGCTCTTTTCAACTATGATCAGGATGATGCCATTAAGCAAAAAAAATTACCTTAACAGGCCATTTACTTCAACCTTTTGCCATGTGCTACATAATTCACTGCTGCTCCTCATTATAGATAATTCAGCCAAGCTTCTCCCATGAAATACTTGCAAAGGAAATTCACAAACGTGGTAGCCATGCTTTGATGCCATTAGGACCTCTCATTATCTAAACATCTTCACTTTTACTACCAAATCCCATTGGTGGAAAAAGATACAAGTCCCTTTATCTTTGAATCCACATATCAACATTACCCTGCAGGTGCCTCCTGCTGTGCCACCCTCTGGGTCATTTCCCAAAAGCTTTTTTTAAGTGCAATTTCCAAAGCTGTATATAGTAGTTTAGCTTGAGTTATTACCACTTCTGCAGTAAGTGGTAGACTGTATTTGTTATTAAACATCCAAACCAGGTGAGTTTTTTAGCCCTTTTTCTGCAGCCACCTACTGTTGACTCATTTTCAACTTCTCTATTGGTATAACCTCCTGTACTTTTATAGCAAATTACTCCTGCCTGGGTGTAATATCTTCCATTTACTCCTATTAAAAAACATCTCTTTTTTTGGAAATGTTTCCTGAAAACATTCAACCAAGGTTACACACTGGCAATCCTTCCCTGCCCAATGTTATTGATTATTTCTTTGTCTTTTGAGTCAGATCAATAACATTAAACAGCCAAAGATTCAGACACGATGGAAGATTTTTGAACAAAAGCCTGCTTTGACAAGACAATAATACTCTAGGTACAGCCTTTCTGCATCTTTTGAACTGTTCTATGGTATTTTACTGTCAATTCTGCTTAAGTTTTAGGTTTCTAACATTGGAATTAAGCATCTATTTAATGCCCTTCTAGCCATAAAGCTCGTCAAGGAAGAAAACGAGGCTGAATCAACAAGTTGCTTTAACAAATACACATTGACTATTATGTGTCATGTTGGCTATTATGTGTTCCCTTCTTCCCTTCCACAAGCATAAAACTACATGAAACAAACATTTCCTAACAAAACAGAAATCCAAATGTTCAGTGATGAGCCTGTAGACAGCTCATTATACGTACCAATCTTGTTCCAAAATCCAGAGACATTCACTTCTTAAATATTTTGAAGTTAGGTTTCTAAAACAGAAGTCAAAAATAGCATTAATTGGCATGTTAAGAATTTGGCAAAAAATTATGTCCATTATTTCAAGACAATTTAATTTTCATGCATGACACACAAAACTTTACAATGTCCCTCTATGCTTTAAAAAGGAAGAGGATTGTTGTTTTAGCAACACTTGAATATCAAATCAGTGTGATTTCAGATTTAATCTTCCTTAGATACATCTTGCCTGAAGCTGTAGTTATTTCATCCCTTTGCTTTTCACTTCACAAATCAAAGATACTAACCTGTGATCTACGTTATTATTTAGAAGGTACCATATTAAAGTTGAACTGAAATACTTTCCTAATTCTTTCAGTTTCATTCTGTAACTAAAGTGCTAAGGCACGTTTACTGCATGATAACTAATATCAAGTTTTAATGATTGACTTTGATATGGTGAATTTTCAGAGGATGTTTATATAGAATCACAGCATACACTGAGTTGAAAGAAACCCACCTACATCATCAAGGTCTGGCCCTGCACAGAACAGCCTCAAGAAACCCACTATGTGCCTGAACACACACAGGTTTAAACTCTGTTAAGCCGGGTGCTGTGACCACTGCCCTGGGGAGCTGTCCCAGTGCCCAAATACCCTCTGGGTGAGGAACATTTTCCTAATATCCAACCTAAACCTTCCCTTACACAGCTTCAGGCCATTCTCTTGGGTCCTGTTACTGGTCACCAGAGAGTAGAGATCAGTCCCTGCCCCTGTGGTTCCCCTCATCAGGAAGCTGTAGACCCTGATGAGGTCTCCCCTCAGTCTTCTGTTCAGGCTGAACAGACCAAGTACCCTCAGCTGCTCCCCATACAGCTTCCCCTCAACACCCTTCATCACCGTTGCAGCCCTCCTTTGGATACAACTGCCTCCTTTGGGGCAGTGGGGACTATGAACACAAAAATATTCTTAGTAGGATTACTAAAACTCTAAATATACCTAATTATTAAATCCAAGCCTTCCTCAGTCATTTTCCATTCACTCACAAACATATCTTTTGAACATGGATATAGAGAGAACATTGAAGGACAGACACAATAGAGTTTTAGGATACAAGAGTTCAAACCTTAATCATGTGCACCTTTAAAAGGCCAAGATGGATGTACACAGTAACTACAGATTCTGTATACACTGTTTAGGAAACAATAAGTTCAATTTTGTACTGCACATTTGCCCATATAGAGGATACAGTTTTCCAGCTCTGCCAAAGTTAAAGACTGCCTAAACTTGTACACATAATTATTGACATATTACACATAGGCAAGCTAAAATCATATTTATGTTATATATATGCATATATGTAATGTTAGAGGCACTATCATGTGCTCAGAAAGCAAAACATACCTTAACTATTCTAAAGTTGTCTATTTTAAAAGGTTTAGATAAACTATAGTGAAAATTAATTCCTTATAGCAGATTTCTATTTATAAAGCAAAAGCAACAAGCACTCCATTTTATGAACCTAGGAGGAAACAAAAAAAATCCACATTAAAAACCTATTCCTTGCATGTGCTACTTGTAGTTATTCTATAAAAAATGACTTTTAATTAATGCACTTTTGCATAAAGCTAAAAAGTATCTTGACAATAACAGTGTTATTCATTAACTGAATACAAGCTACAGGCAGTGCTTTATAACTGATACTGCATTGACCGTTTTCATGGAAAGCTATCAAAATAGACTCAAGACTTGCCTCATCTTTGCTATACCTGGCACATGAATTCCACTCTTGTGGAATAACCAGCACAGGGTCACTGAAGTTCCACCTTTGGTATTTAATATGGGCAGTTTCAAATTTAAGATAATTCAGGAAGTTAAAGTCCAATCTATACATTAGTCACGGTTACTCCTCTGACACGACTGATAACGTGTTATAACCTGCTTTCTTGTCACCAGGATTTTATCATCAAAATTAAGTACTTTGACAAAAGCAGAACTAGTGTGACACTGAATTCTAAATACAATGATACCAAAGAAACCTTATGGAATAATTTTCTATCAATGAAACTGTTACCTTCCTGGGGGAAAAACCCTAACTGTATACAATGAGGCACATCAAAGGCATTAAGACAGAACCACAGTGACTTACATTTACCACGTTTTCAGTATAAACAACGTTAAAGACATTGTAGTGAAATGAGAAAGTTGACTGCTTGAAAAAGAATGGGGAAAAAAACAGGGACGAAGGAGTTAGATCAAGGCAACATCTTCATAGTGTATGAATGAACAAAAATCTTCCCTCTGAATCACAGAACCAACTAGGCTGGAAAAGACATGTCAGACAGAGTTATACCTATGACCCAACCACCACAAAGTCAATAGACCTTGGCACCTCGGCATACCCAGTCTTTTCTTAAACAGCTCCGAGGACAGTGACTCCACCAGGCACCTCCCTGGTCAACCCATTCCAACATCTCATCACCCTGCCTATGAAGAAAGTCCAACGTAAACCTCCCCATGTCAGCTTAAGACTACAATGAAATACAATGCAAAGCTACGATTACTTTTTCCACGTCAAAAATGATGCACCAGGGCTCTGAAGTTCTGCTGAAGGTGCTCTGGAACCAGACTGCACAAGCCTCAACCTGGGATAAATCAACCAAACCGAAGATGAACCGGTTTAGCTCCCTGGTTAACCACACGCACACGCCAACACGGGGCACAGCGGCTCCGGAGCACGGGCAGACCCAGCACCCCGTACCTGGACACCTCTGCCCGGCGGGAGAACCCCGCAAACAGCCCGATTTAGAGCTTTTAATCTCGGCCTAATCTCAGACCAATGCACAAGCTTCCCACTACGGAGAAAGCACCCTTGGGCTTGTACAGCCATACTCAAGGCCCGGAGCCCCGCGCCCCCCGGCCCGCTCGCTCCTCACCCGCAGCGCCTGGCACCGAGGGCCTTGCACCGA
>WBNO01008486.1:245866-264698 GCA_013400575.1 Peucedramus taeniatus | reverse complement strand
AGCGGCCGCCGGAAGGGGCACGGCCCGGCCCCGGGCCCCGCCCGCCGCAGGTCACATTCCCCTTTCCGCAGCCCCGCCTTCCCCCGGGGTGGCGGCAATTCCCCGCACCGGGCTGAGTGCCGGCACAGTCGGGACGCTCGCTGCGGCCGCCCTGCAGCCGGGGTAAGTCATTCCCGCGCCGGACGGGCGGCCCTGGCAGCATCCGCGCTGCGCAGATTTTACACTCACAGAAAATCGTAGAATCACAGAATGGTTTGGGTCGGAAGGGGACCTTGAAGATCATCCAGTTTCAACCCACCCTGCCGCGGACAGGGACACCTTCGAGTAGACCAACTCGCTCAAAGCCCATGCAGCACGGCCTTTACCACTTTCAGAGATGAGACATCCACAACTTCTCTGGGCAAAGTGTTTCAGCTCCTCCTCACCTTCACAGTATGGATTTTTTTCCTAATATCTAATCTAAAACATATCCTCTGTCACTTTAATACCATTTCCTCCTGCACTGTCTCTACATAAATAGTCTTGCCCCATCTTTCCTATGAGTTTCCTTCAGGTACTGGAAGGCTGCAATTAGGTCACGCCGAAGCCTTCTCTTTTGCAGGCTGAAATAAACACAAGCTGTTTGCCCTAAGGGAGAGAGACATTCTACTGGGCCACGTAAAGGGAATGGTCAATGAATCGATTTAATCCAGGTCACCCACTCTCAGCACGTGCTTTACCCAAGCTGCTTTAATCTCATACAAAGTAAATGGATAAATACAGTTAGACAAATATTTGTCCTTGCACACAGCAAGGAGTCTTTGAAATAGTCATAACAAGCGTCAGGCTCAGAGGGTTCTTTGCTTTCTTCATGACTATCTCGGGATATGCTTTACACAGCTGCCTTGTTACATTAAGTCTGAACAACCAACACTGCCAAAATACCTGCGGTAGCTCCACATGGAAGATGCAGCTCTGCCTCTTTAAACTCAAGACAGTTTTGTCACATCCCTTAGTGACAGCAGTTCCTATTTTTTTAGTCTTCTCAGGATTTGTGTTGACATTATCCCAGTCTGCACAAGCAGCTGCTTCATTTTTGCTACACCTGGAAACAAAACCAGTCTTGGCTTTCCCCTGTGGGATACCTGTAACAAAGCCACTCCTGGTCACGTTACCCGCTGTGTTTTATGTCATAAAAAATGACTCACTCTGACACAAAAATTAAATTTCTACACCACTCTAAGCACATGGATAAATGCTAGGCCTATTTTATTCTCTAAGGCAACATTCCATTCCCCAATATAAAATTAATCTAGTATTCTTGACGTGAACTTTGCACTTACAAAATAGTGTTATATGTGTGTATATATAAAAATATAAGATAAAAAAGCTGCTAAGTAATTTACAGTAACTACCTACATACTGACACACTAAGACACTGGCTTTTCTGTGTTTTACCAAAAGATATCAAAACTGTGAAGTCTTTGAAAAAGTTAACAGCTGGTGAAAATGGTTTCTCTAATGGATTGAAAGATTAAAACCTGTACCACCTAAACCAGTACAGTATAAACAGAAGCATCTATGTACTGATAGCTAGGTTCAAAGTTTAAAGGAGCTAAAGAACTTCATGTGCCTGTGATCAGCCCAAATGCTGATAATGTGTATGTGTACATATTCCTGAGTTAACAGTAATGTCTGAAGCAAGATCAATTTAGTCTTCCCTTTCCATTCTTCTTTCCCTCTGCCCTCCTCCTTTCAAAAACACCTCTCAACCAAGCTAAAACAATAATGAATAAATACCTGAAAATATTAACTGGACTCCTCTAAGCAATTTAGACGTTTGTGGAACTTCAGTTGTTCTGTTAATCCCCTCTCTTGTGTTTTTTCAGCTGCTAGTTCTGCTTAACATATGTGCAACTGTTCAAAGTACGAATTCAAGTGCTTTCATTTTGGCACAAAATTTGGCACATTAAATATTTATTTCAAAGCCAAAGGTTGTGCTCAGGAACAGAAAATACTCCAACTATCTCAGAGCAATTTACAACAGCACAGTATTTCAGGCATATTTGCTGAGTATCTGGTAAGAACTCCAAGCATGAGAATAGTGGTAACCTGCCTAATTTAACCCATTCTCACAGGGCAATTCAGGTGCACAAACCATCCTTGTGCCCAAGGAATTTCATGAGTGGTCAATGTAGGTCCTTTTGCGTGGCTGTGGACAGGATTTTTTAGTGCTTAGTATCTACTATGTGTAAAAACATCTTGTAAAGTTTAAAGGGGCAAAGAGCAAGAATACACCTTTACAACCTCAGGAAGCTCTAACAGGGTCTCTGGTGACCACTTCCCTGCTGTGTTTCGTGAAGACAGCTAAGCAGAACAAAGAAACCATATCTGTGAGTCTACTTGTGCAACATCTACAGTGTCACAAGGAACTTAAGGGACTCTGCGTAAGACTTAAATTTGTAGAACAAATCTCACAAAAATCAACAGGAATTTTTTTTTCTTATGACATAATGAGATTTTTGTCTTTAATGCTCTTCCAATATTTTATGTCATAAAAAATGACTCATATAAATTGTGTTGCTGAGATAAATATGCTTAGGATTGATTATGTTCCAGACTTTCAACAATACCAGTGGTGTAAATGGCACATTTGCCTTTAACACAGTGCTGCTGCCTTAGAGGCCTAGCTCCTGAGATGCACAAGACAAGGACAGCTGAATTTTCTTGCTAACAACATAGAGACTCCATATCCTACCTACTTAAAAATCAGAGATGCTGCATGCAGAAGTGAAAGCCTTTTGAGGTTTCTGGTCTATCTTTGTACATTGCATTAATATCATCAATACCTTTAAAAATAAAATTTCAGTAAAAAATCTATACCCATCTCTTCCTCTGCATACATTTAATATTACTGAGGAACTAGTTTCCTTGTTTAAAGATAACTTTGAATTTTGACTGGCAATAATATCAATGCATCCCCTAAAACACAAATGCACAGAATGGAGAAGTTCTTAATCATAAATCCCACCATTAAAAAAAACCCAGCCAAACAAAATCTAAGAGACACACACAGAGGCTCTAAGTTATGTATTTGCCAGGACATGATACGAGTGGCTAGGAATTTCAGATGAAGAATGAGATGGGCAATCACTGTAATTTTCCAAGAAATCCTTTCTACAGAGAGCTGTTATGACAGACAGTAAGTTAGACTGGTGACACAGACTTCTTTACAGCTCTTGCCACTTGATGTACACCCAACTGTGGAGCAGGAAATCTTGAAACAGAAGCTCTAACAAGTAACCAATGTACAGCAGTGCAGGAACAGAGCACATGTTAACCCTGAATACACAATTTGAAGTGACTCAAGCCCCAGCAAACATTTCTGCCAGAGTAGTCTTCATTCTACCTGTGAGCAAACTTCAGTCCAGTGAAAACATTAAGGCTGCAGCCTGCTGGTAGATACTGGTATAGGGCAACTGAGCCCTTTGTAGGCCAACTGATCTGTACCCATGCAAGAATCTGCTATTCTGATTAAAAGCAAACTGGCTATTTTGAGAAAGGGTAATGGAAATAGTTTAGGCTTATGAATTGGAATTAGCCTGTAAAGCAGTGTGTGGGAAACTTCATTTTCCCCAACCCCATCTGCTAAAAACAAATCACAAAACAAGCATTGAGCTAGAAATAAATCATTTATTTTAAAACAATACAGGTTAATAAATAGATTAGTTATCAGAAAACTTAATAAATAGCCTTTTATAATTTACACAAGGCAAATACAACATGCCTATAACTATTTTTTAAAAAGCAAAGAGAGTAAGCTTGACTTGTAAGCCATTAACAAATCTATATATACATTATTTGGAAGCTAATAAAATAAACCGTTTTTATGTAATCTGTAGTAACTATATTGCAAGAGCATTGAAGCAACCAAACCTGACATTGTATTTTTGTTGCCAACTACCTTTTCCCTATATCCCATTAGAACTACTTTTTACATTCCAGGGGAAAAAAATAAGAGAAATTAAAAAAAAAAAAAAAAAAAAAAAAAAAAAAAGAAAAATCTTACAGGAAAAAAAAAAAAAAAAAAAAAAAGAGAGAGAGAAAGTTCCACAGTTAAAAACAAAAAAACAAAAAAACACAAACCAACTTAAAAATACCCTTTTTCTGTAATCTTTTCCAATATTTTCAACTCTATAGAGCAATTGTCTAGGGAGGGGTGTGGACATGGAAGGACCCAACACAACCACAAACAATAAAGAAACCCTAAATTTATTTGCAGCTTTTAAAAAGAAATTTCTTAATCCGTAACATTTCAACATTGCTGTCTGATACACTTGGGCACTAGTAATGGTAACTGTTGACAACATTGGTGCCTAACACAGTACACATTAAAATTCTGCATTCTGTAAGCCCACAGATAGCACCAAAGAATTGTTACAAAGATAACAGGTAACAGAGAAACATTTGATAATGCTTGATTTAACAGTAAAACTTCAACAGTTACACCATCTCAAGATAACCAGGAAATAGCTGTAGAATCCTTGATGTCTTATATTTATGAAACAAGAATGTGAGGGGGGGTACAATGTGCAAACAACTTCCCATTTAAAGCACCCCCTACTAATTAACCCCAAATTTCTTCAAATACAAACTCTGTATTTTTTAAAAATAAAATGAAAGCTAAACCTCACTTTCTAGTGTTTCAACAACTTAATCCAGTGTTTTGATTTTTCAGTGCTAGTTACTTCAGAAAAATACATATGTTCCAATAAAATCAATATTATTAATAGGAAGCCTCACTTGTCAAACTGTGATATGACAGGTTCTTATTAATGTTAGTTGCAGCTCACTAATAAATAGGCTCTATTTACACATACAGAGTCCTGGAAAGTCAATACAGCAGATAACTTGTTTAGATATTTTTCTTTTTTTACAGAAGTACTTGAAGTGTAACAAATGTGGTTTTTTGGTTGTATCAAAAAGGTTTCTATTCTCCTACTGAACATTTGAGGGATTTTTTGTGTTTGACACCTTATAGAGATCGTGACTGACAAATGCAAATCCTCCATACACTGAAGGGATAATGATCAAAGAGCTATCCTCAAGTGAGTACCAAGTAAATATGTTTGACAAGTATAATAGAAGTCAGACATACGGAGTGAAACGCTTTTCCTGTGGATTTGAACATAATTCAAATGCATTCCACCACTGTAATGAGTCCACTTCTTCTTTGTGTAGCCTCTCCCACTTCTACTTTGGAATCAGGACTGAAGTCATCTGGCTTGCAGCTATCAATGCATATAACACAAAGAGAACGTGAAAAGGGCAGACCCATGAGGGATGCCAGAGCTCAGGAGACAACTGTGCACATTTGCTCCCTGAGATGATGGAACTCGGATATTTGTCTTATTCAAAGTGCTTCAAAAGGGAGGAAAAAAAAAGAGGGAACAGCTAAAATTCAACTTCAACAGTGCCTTCTTTTAAATCAGTAAAGGAATGAGATTAAAAAAGGTAGGACACCTAGAAAGGGGAGGGTGTGGGATGGAGGAGGAAAGAATCATATCAACAGTGACAACAGAAAATGCTAATACATTTCTAAAGTTAGAACTGAACCAGATCCAGGTACAGCATAACTTGAAAGAACACTGCTACACACTGAACAAAGTAGCAAAAATAAAGCTTTCAGTTAATTAGCATTCAAGAAGTAAAAGGCTGCAGATACAAAGGATGTGCAAGGCCACGAGAATTTCTTTCACCTTATGTGCTGGCTTTTGACATCTTTGTTTTAAACATCAAGATTAATTAGACATTTCTGGAAAGCTCATCAAAGATGAGGAGCAGCTGGGGAGAAGAGAAGAAAACTGTGCTGATATTTATTAGTGCTTATGATGGTCAGAGGACCACAGAACATGGTTGCTACTTTATTCTTCCTCTGCATAGTGAGCACTTACCAAGTAAACTTCATGTGGTGCAGAAAATGTCAAGGTTTACTCAGGGCAATCAAGTTATTTTGAATCTAATATTTACTAATAATTTGCATATGCATCTAATATACTAAGACAGGCACTTCATAAATAATTAAGAATTAATTTTAAAACCAACCATGACAAACAAATATGGTCAAAGAAGGAATAAGATGAGATCACAATAATTTCCATTCTGACCTAAAGATTTTCAGAGAAGTCTTCAGAGATTCAAGGCTAATACAAAACCAACATACAAATCATGAACTCTGAAGCTGAATTTTGAAAAGACAACTTGACTGCTTCAGAAAACAGATAACATTGTTTTAAAAAGCAGGTACAGGTCTCGTAACCTATGTACAATTCCAGGTTCAAGCAAAAAAAAAAAAAGGGAATTAATATGCCAAAATATGAATGTTTGCTGAGAGCCGAGATACCATCTTCCAATCAATAATGGACAGAGGCTAGTTTAACCAGACTTCATAGCTCAATTACCCTCATCTACAATTCTCAGACTTTCTAAGAACCTTGCACAATATTTGAAAATCCATGAAGATGGTCTTTTCTCTGCTAGTGTTACTCTATTTCATTAGATACCCAGCTACTGTGTGTTGGCCTGTAACAGTGCACATTACTGCCGACTCAGAGCCATTCCCTGCAATATGGAGTTTCAAAACAAGCTTGCAAATAACAGAGTAGGGCTCTTACTCCCTCAGAACAGTCCCTTCAGAACACTAAATCTTTTGGATTCACTTTTGCAATTATTGTTGCCATTAGTAGGGCTTACAGCATTCATTTTAAATGAAAATGGAGGCTGAGTTTTAAGGAAACCTCAATTCAGGTAAACAAAAAACATCACAAGAGCAGACAGTATTACTCCCCACTAATCAACGTCCATGGTTCTGTCAGGCAGCTACAAAGCTACATTCATGATTTCTTGATAAAATGTTGTGAATTTTCTCAAATACTGTCTTGTAATCACATCGGAATTTTCTTTTTTTTTTGGGAGATGTTCTGATATAAAGATGTTGAGTTCCACTGTACTCTTCCATTTTTGTACTTAGAGGAAAACATTCATTGCTTTTCAAGCTTTCAACTTTTTGACCCATGATGTTTTCACTACCAAATACAAGTAGAACCTGAAATTAACTATTTCATTCTTTAACGTATCAATATTCTCTAAATGGTTTAAACTGAGCTCTTTGGAGTCATCCTCATAGTAGTTTAAGCTGTCTGTACTACTTGTCAAAATATTATAACTGAACAGTTCACACAAGTCTATGAATTACTGATCTGTATGTATGTCCATGTCAGTTACCTAAAACCCAGCTCTCTGGGTGCTTTAGTTTTTTCAGTCTTCAACCTCCTTCCCTCACGTTACAAGAACATCAGACCATCTTTTTTGAGCTATGAGAAATCTCATGCTCTTCTCTCTTAAATTTCTTTTTTTTGTTTTTTTTGTGGTCCCTATTTATTAGTTGTTTCACAAAATGGTCTCCTGCATTTAGTTACTAAACTAAAATAAAGGTATGCTGGACTGATTTCAACACTCCTCTTCCCATTAGGACTAAGTTTTTCAGAAGCTGTCAAGTCATCCAGGGGTTTCAGTTCAGGTTTGTAAATTCTTCCAAAAACATATGGTCCTCCTAGATGCTTTAAGTGTTTAGAATTTGAATATAGTCCAATATTGTAGACAGTGAAATTGAATTATTAAACCAGTATAGGCCATCTGAAACAAATACATTCAAAATTATGCAGTATTTTTTGATTGCAAAGGCACTGAAACAGTTCTGAGCTGCTTACAAATAAGCCACAATGTAGGCAGTGAGCCTGTGCATCATTTCTACATCCTTCACAGTCTTTCTACCTGCTCCCAATTAAAAACTCTCGGATGAATGCAGTATGTCTTAATGTATGTAAGTTACAAAGAAAAATGCATACCTGGACACTACCATGAGCTGATAAGTAATTAGTGAAAGATATTTAAGGATACACTGCTCTGTATAGAGAACTCAATTTACAACTCCCCTGTGTCTTCACCGCATGGCAAAGTTGCCAAGACAGTCACTAAAAAAAAACAAATCTAAAGTCCATGATCCAACCAATATTTGTCTGAGAATTCACAGCCTTGAAAGTGAAGACATTGCTATACTGAGATTCACAAATCGTTCCACTTACTTTTCCCCCCTTATTTTAATGTATACATCACTTATGATGAAAGGTATCAGATTGAGTGCATTAGAAACTGATGTCCTCTGCCCACAGAAATGGTAGTCAGAAGTCATAATACAAGCTTTCGCACAGGTCTGTCAAAATATTCACAGAGCTTTTCTGATGGACTGCCTTTTACAGTGAGGAAATACATCAGTCTCTATGCTGACTCAATTAGTAGTTCCAATTAAGGTCATTTATTGTGTTGACGGGGTTACATGGACAGCTGTTCCTTTGAAACTGGATGGAGGCCTCCAGTTCATTTCACATAGGCCACCAAATTGTCAGAGGGTAGTTACCAACCTGAATCCTATTTGAAATAGTGACCTAGAAATGAACAGCTCTGCATCCTTCCCTGAGCCATCCAGTTTCCCCTCAAAAATACTTTAATCTGTCTTCATGTTAGGTTTGTTTAAATCTCCAATATTGAAGTTGAATTCCTTGAAGACTTGTATAAGAACAATTCCAATAGACACTGTGGTGAATCCACAAGCCATGCCCAAAAAATCTACTACTCCTACATTACTCCATTCCCTGAAAAGGATGGCTGAAGCCAGGAGGACTAGGGTGGTAAACACAACGTAGTAGATGGCACCAAACACAGAGGAGTCAAAACACTCCAGTGCCTTATTGATGTATCTGAACTGAATGATAATGCTACATCCTAATACTGCCAGAAGTACCAGACAGAGGTACAGAGCCCTTTGACTTGATGGGTTATTGTGAAAGATATCTTGAGCAGCCAGCCCAATGCCTTTTGTGCTGGGAACAGTGAAACTGCCCAACAGAGAGCAAATACTGATGTAAACCATAATATTAGTAGGTCCATGAGCTGGAGCTATCCAGAAGATAAGCAGGAGAAGCATTAGCAGCACTATGCAGAGATAACCCACGAAAACTGGAAAACAAAAAGAAAACAAGAAAATATCAAGATGAGAACTCTTGGTCTCCTAAAGATTTTAGCAGGCAAATCATGTCCTAGCAGTGACTTTCAGGTATACATCAAAATTAAGATTTACTATTGAAGATAGACCCAAATCACTGAGCTTCCAGAAATATTGGCATCCACAACTGATGATGTTGTCATGTTCTTTGGGAAAAACAAATAACCATGTAGAAAATTACACACTGTGGCACATTTGAAATGGATTTCAGATGGCTTTTTTAAATCTTATTCTCTTTTACATTAGGACTATACTCCTTAAAGTCTCATATGACAGAAGGATAACATCTCATTCATAAACGGTTCATTAAGGCACAGTGTGTGGATCCAGCAAAGAGCTTAAACAAAGTTAGATCCCACTAAGGTGAGCACATGAGTAGGGACAGTTAGAACAAACATGAAGCTGTATTATTTACATTATATCATCAGTACACACTTAAGATCAGTGAAAGACATTTCATGCTTTAGAGTTTAAAAAAAAATACACAGCCAATGCACTTTGTTCAGATTTAAATCGTAAACTGAGACCAAGGTATTTGTTTTCTTTTCTTTGTTTGCAGATTTTTTGAATAGATGATGTTATTAGGTTTGAGTTTCTCTCACTTCAAGCAAATACAAGAAAAACAATAGCTGGCAATTTAGCTCTTAAGCAAGAAAAATAAAAATGAGCCTGGAACATATTAGTACCAGTATGTGTCCTCCAGCAGCTGGTGAGAAAGAACAGGCATTTCAGCATATGTCTCAACAGCCTATTTCTACATACCTTTATTGTGCAAATAAATCTGGGAACATAACTGGTATTTAGTATAAACTTTTAATTAAAGAAACATGGAGAAATAAAGGAGAGAAGAAAGACAGTATTTTTTTTTGTTTTGTATAAAACAAATTGAGATCCTAGATTTAAACTTTTGATCTTTAAACAGCAAGATACAGTCTTTCATAATGTTATAAAACTACAAGTTCAACTGGCCATTCTTCTGAGCTTGCTGTGCAGGACAATGTTTTCAAAAGTATCCATGTTTTCCCTTCTGCACACATGTCCCAGTAAATATGACAAGTTCTAAGAAGAGCAGGGCATAGTTTTCTTACACAAAACCTGTACTAATTTGGCTCTGTCAGGTCATGATTTCTTTGTAAGTCAATTTCCCTACCTGGTGGAAGTGGTAAGCCTCTTCCTCAAGCATGCTCCTGCACAACCTCAGAAAATCATTATGAATTAATGAAAAAACAAACTACCTGGATTTGTAAGCTTCTCTTCAAGCTCAGCCTGAGTCGTTACACTCTCGGACTTCGGGGAATGGATAATGAGAACAACAGACCCAGCACAGCTCAGCAAACATCCCAGCTTGCCAAGAATGTTCAGTTTCTCTTTCAGTAGGTAAGAAGCTAAGATAGACCTTTAGAAAGAGGAAGAAAAACAGAAGTTTGACTACTTCCTCTTAATAATGTTCTAACAGTGCTGTGCCATATGAATTTCCCTTTTAAAGGAGTATTATCAAATGTTGATGAATTCTCAAAATGTATTTCTGACTTATCTGAGGAAAGATTCATCCATTTGCGATTTTGCTCAATCCTTGCCATCTCACCTTAGGGAAAAAACCCAAAACAACACAAAAAACCATGACACAAACCCCAACAAAACTCCTAGCCACAACACCCCAAAAAACTAAACCACATCACCCCTTCAACCCTCCCCCCAAACAACCAAAACCCCCCAAACCAGACATCTGACCCCTGAGGCAGACATCTACCCATTACCAATTTGGTGAGCTGTCACAAAGCCCCATTTTACAGGTGCTAAGCAGTCATGAGATAAAAGTGACCTTTGGTTACAAAGATTCCTGGGCTGGGCTCAGACATGTAGCTGACAAAAGTGAGCAAAAATATGTGGCCTAGGATAAAATAAAAGGTGGTACTTAGAGCACCATCAGTGTGCTTCATAGTGATAGAACTAAAGACAGACATGAAGCAATGCCATCTACACTCTGAAGCAGATGACCAGTGCAGTCACAATTCATCAGGCAACAGAAAAATCTCAAGGCAATGCACAGCTTTGTTTTTAAAGAGTTGTGCTTTTTCACTGCAGTAGTTCTACAACTGTCGTTCATCTATTCACAAAACATTAGTTACATATTAAACTCCTTAAACTCACTGCCTCTTGTGTGCCTCCCACAAACATAACTTCTAAGAAGCTGGGAGCATGCATGTGCAAGGAACTCCCTTGAGTTTTCCTCCTTGGAAAGAGGCCAGATCCAATGAAATGAAACCAGCATCAATAAACACATGTGGGCTGTGGATAGCTGGGTAGAGAAAGACAGTGAGACAAAAGGAAATATCTACATAGTAAGGGAACTGTGAACAAGAGAATAGGCAGAAAAGTCCAGAAAACCACAGAGAAGGGAGAAAAAAAAATGTTTATCTATTCCAAATGATAGTGAAAGCTAAAAGCAGAAGATACTAAGGAAAACCCTTCTTCACCTCTGCCTTCCCCCAGCCCAGCTTTCCTGGGGAAAACAGGAATAGGTGACATTATAACACATCATGAACAACCATAAGCCTGACATTTTTCAGTGGGCCTCCACTGAGCACTGAGTCCATCTGACATTTTATTAAGTAGCAATGGCATCCAGATAAGAATGAGAAAAGCAAACTCTTACCCAAATGGAACGCCAAGAGCTCCCAAGGGCGTCACTAGCACAGTTGGGACTGCAGTGTAGGCCAAGAAATTCCCTATTTGACCCAGTGCCACTGTCAAGAGAACCAGAAATAAGCCTTTAAACCCCTTTATAAAAATAAGTAATCAAAACTTGCCCAATACTGTTTGGGAAGACTGACCTAACTGGAAAACAGATGTTACAATTTGCTTAGTTCTGTTAGTTTTGCCTGTAAACAAAATGGCTGGAAATTTTCTATAGTTTTGTATTTGTTAATACAGGATTTATATTTGCCACTCAAGAGTATCCAAGTGGGCACAGTAAATAATCTCATTTGTAACTTCTTTTAGTTAAATATAAATAAGACTATGAATTAGAAACACTCATGGATTATAATCTCAGTATTACACACAAATATTTGTAGGAGGAGACATAAAAGTATATATAATCAATGGTTTCATCTTTAGAATGTGCATTCACGTAAAACAAATGTACTTGATTATAGTTCCTAACAGCAGTGAGTTTTTGGAGGGGAAATAAAAACAGTGCTGAGGAATCTTCTACTGAAAAACTAAGCACATGCATAAGGGCTCTTCAATATACTACATCAACTTTTCATAACACTATGTAACATCCAAAGTCATTCCTGACAATTGTAAAAAGAACATGTCTGACAATACACAGCAACAGCCTAAACCTTATTTTTCCTTCCTCCAGTAAAAGCAAATTCCAAGATATACCACAGTATTGCACATCACAGCTGTGATAACAGTTCATGTGTTCAAGTTTTCAGTTAAAAAATAAAAGCTGGATGGTTTTGCAAGTGCTGGCAAGTTTATAATAGGTCAACATACTTGCACAGTTACAGGGTCTGTGGTAACTGGCAAGAATCTTGAGATTGAGCACAAATTACATAAAGCTCAAATTCCCAGTTGTTGTTAAAAGCAATTATCAGCATTTAAAAACATTTCAAGAATCCAAGATGTCGTTATGCTCAGGCTGGCAATGCTCTCAACTATCAAATATCATTACTATCATCCAATTTTTTACATCTGCAAAGCATTCTGCAAATATTAATTAATTTACCAATTTAGCTCACATTATCAGTAGAGCTGAAGACCTGTGTAACCTACAGGAAATATGAAGGTGACAAACAAACTTTCAGAACTGCAGAATGTGGCAAAATTACACTAATTAAATTCACTGAGGCTTTCTCTATGTGCAGGAGCGAGACAGAGAAATTGATGAGCAGCATTTCCAAGGCACAAGAGACAGCGGTGGTCTCCCTGTCCCTGGGAACAGAGTAACTTGGTTATAAGCCTCAGGCTTTTTTGAGATCTATGTAGCAACTCTGGCATTAACTTCAAGGCATCTGAAGGCATTGGGGCAGATCTTGGATGGAGAATGGTGCACAGCTGGCACTCTGCATTTCTGCAGATTACATACATTTCCAAATGACTCAGACAAAAGGTTGCTTTTTTTGGAGGTCAGTTGTCGTAACTTTCTGTTGGAAGAAATCTTAACAGATGGCACCAACATCAATCCATAAAGTAGATCTCTGAAGCTTCAGTCAAACAGAACATATTGTAAGGCAACTGAACTTACTGGGAGGTTTTCCATATCACCATAGAGAAGTAGTAAAACTCCCTTACCACCCCAAATGACAGACCAGGACTAGTTAACACCAATAAAAAAAAGAATCTCAGTGATTGTTACCATCTACCTGATGTTGAGAACCTTTGCTGCCAACCTATCCAGTCCTCTCTGAACAGAAATTCCTCAGCAGATACATCAGTGTTGTAAGTCAAGACATGACTTCAGTTCTTAAAGGCACACCAAGCTTTTAATATGATAAACAAGTACCAGTACCCTCAAAGTTACTGCAACACAAAACCTGATGCACATTGGCATGTCTTCACTAGCAAGGAGACCAGGAGTAGACCTGTACAGCAAAAGATATCTATTCTAGGCATGTCAGGGGCTTTATTTCAGACTAACTTCAGCCTGCTCCCACTAACTTAACGTCTATTTGCAGCTCACATGCATTAAATACATTAAATATGTTCCTAGAATCCATCTTCCAACGTAGTTTCATTTTAAAGGCCAAGTCAGGAGCCCCAACTCTGCTCTGAAATGTGAAATACAGCCCAATCTGTGGTGACAAACAGGAGATGCACTTCACAAGTGTACTCCTCATCTGTAATACAACACTAATGCAGATGTTTTCACTGTAAGAACCAGCCACATCTATGCTGCTATCAAAACCTGCACTGAAACTAATTAATTAGCCAATTAATTAGTTTAATGCTCATTGAAATACCTGTACGCATGCTGCAATCACTCTTTTGACTAAAGAGTAAGGAAAAGTCCCTTAGCAGAATCTGCAGCCCTTCCTCTGAAGTCTTCAGTAATCCAGTGGATCCCAGGGCCCCCAAACGGATGGGCAGCAATATGCTGAGTCAGCATGCCAACACAGAAACACTTATTCACCATCTGAACAAATACCATGAGAACAAGTTGATAGAGTTTATCTGGTTTTTGTTAGTCATCCAAACTCCAGATTCTCTGCTTGAGAAAATGATGTCAGCTGTTATCATTTCACCCAGATAACTGGGGGTATAGCTAATTCCACAACTAAAACCTTTCCCCACACAGCAGCTTTCTCTGCATCCCATAGGTGCCTACTTGGCCCTTGCTATTGCTGTTTGTGACTGTGCTGCCATTCTGAGTCTACAATATCCACAAGCACTTCTTGCTTGGTTCCTTGGTAAAGCTACTGAGGTTTTGTTTTGAAATACCTGCATCTAGCTACTGGAAAAAAGCCAACTGATACCATTCCCTTCAGCTGTTTCGCCTTCATTCAATTCAGTCAGCTCTTTTAAGCATGAAATTGTTTTCTCTGATTCACCAAGATAAGTCCTGTAATAAAACCTCCCTTTTTTTAACTCCTTCTGCTTAGAGAATACAGATGGGAGCCTCAGGAGTGATGAACAGTGACTGATGCACAGATTTACTTCTACTTATGCAGCAGTGATCCTGTCAGGGGAGGAAGCTGTCAAAGAACTGCTTAAACTCAGGTTAAATCAGCTGAAGACTTTTCTGAAGCTCTGCCTCTACACTTGCTGTGAACTTTGTCCTTCAATGGGATCTATCAGTTTTCATTCCTTTTGCGTAGCTTTAAGACAACAAAACCAAAAATTAGAGACTTACCTTGCTACCCTAAAACCAGGGGCACAACTGGACTCATATACTTCTCAGAAACAGCATCAGAACTTTCCAAATAATTCACAAAAGGCTGGATTAGAGTCTAAAAGTGGGGTATGATTCTAAGCTTGTGGGTAGAACTAGGGCTGATGTGTAAGAGGAGAAAGCTAGTTGCTCCCCATGCTCCAGATTCACATCAGAGAATGAACTTGGTGTTAACAGAGTTACAAATATATTAAGGGTAAAATTACACTGATCTCGGATCAGCACCACAGAAGGCTTTGCATTAATCTTGCAGATTAAAAGCAAAACTGAAACTGTATCTGTTGAACTAGAAACCAAAAGAATCTTGGGTTTTTTTTTTTAATTCAGGCTGGTCAAATTCTTTCTGATCTAAAACATAATGTGCTCAATGAGCCCTTTTGTGCAGAGCGACAATATTTAATTCAGCTTTGACTTTTATTAAAAACTGAGCTGGCCAGTGCAATACAGAGACACAAACCATGCAGGAACCCAGAGTCAGAGCAGTGTGTGGCTGCCAAGGGCTGCAAGTACCAAATGGTTTGGAAATGTGGAAAGACGTCTGACTCATGTTTGTCCCAGCTCTTTGCCTCTGCAAACACCACCAAGCATGGTAGCCATGGTAAGAGTTTACTAGAAGTGGAATATTTCTAGGGATGGAAATTTCATAAAAAGGGAATGTGAGATTCAAGATGAAAACCCAGATTTCCTGATGCCTCCTTTCACCATCTAAGCAAAGCTCTCTTAAAAAAAAAAACAAAAACAAAAACAAAAACAACAACTTTTTAAGATACTTACTTGCAATAGTGCCTGACCACCATACTATATCAGTTAAGTAGGAAGTACCTGGAAGTATAGGAAAATGTATTAGAAAAATATGAAATCACAATACTGGAACTATGAAAAAAAAGTCTCAGTTATTAAAGACCTAAGACCTTCATCTTAAACTTATTATTCAAGGCAACTGAATATGACATCAAAAATTAAAAAAAAGAGAGAACAATTTTGGTCTTGGCTTGTGTTCCCAAGTAAGACCTTCTTAAGATAATGTGTTAGTCAGAAGTTCTGGTTTCCAGTTTGAAGTTACTATGAGACACTAATGCAATATTGAGTAGAAAAGCATCCAAAATGTCACCAAATTCTGAGTGTGACATTTAAACATACAAATTAGAACCACTTCTAGAACTGTAAACCTATGGACACAGAACATGAATTGGCTCAGTTAGTTTGCTAATACAACCTCAGTGAAATTGTATCAGAAAAATTGTAGCTGAGAAACTGTTTTAGCACACAGGTTTGGCAGGACCATGGTGTCACCCAATCCTCCTGCATTTAAGCATTGGAAAGTGCTTCAACTGAAGCCTCGGAATTCCTGACATAGTGCACAGTTTCAGCGAGGAGTAAAAATTCTGCATTGTCCTTAGTGCCTCCCAAACTGGAGGATGATTATTTTCGCTGTCAAATTATAAGCTCTTGCCTTGGGATGTAGCAGGTGGAGCCTGTGCACCACAGAAGTTCTGCTTCTGTAGAACATCAAGGCTCATGACCACTTCCTAAACTAAAGCACGGCCTTCTCTGTGCACAACCTTGGCATCAAGTTACATTCCTATGTTTTGCTCCTCTTTCTAGCAATACAGCTCTGCATTCATTTGGGAAGATGCCCTCTCAAAAGCTGCTGGAGTAGTAGGCAATATTGTACCTACTCTGAAATCCTGAATGGAAGAAAAACACAGTCATCACTAACTCTGGAGACATATAAAGTATTAAACACTTGGAAATCACACTATACGACTGAAAAGAGATGAAATCTGACTAATGAAAATGGCCAGCTTTAGAGTGGGTGTAGAAATTTTTTAGACTTTTGTTATTGCATATAAAATAAAAACACTGTTGGGGGCAGAAATTATAGAAAATATTGACTTAAGTAAGGTAACTTCGCAAAATATTTGTCACCCACTGCTGTTTCTAACTAGAGAAGGATTGCTAATTACATCAATACTATATTATTGATTCAGGAGAGAAGACAGAAGAGACTTGAAGTGCCTCCTTGTTAATTATACAACACCTGCTGAAGACAGTGGAAAAAAGACATAATTTGACACTGGCCATCTCAGACTCCCAGCTCCAACTGCTAGATTCAAGGCAGATCCCTACTGCTTCATAATATGAAATACAGAGAAAGTTGGGGTATTTTCCTGGATGCCTCCTCACTGAGCATGCCTACAGAAAGAACTAAGAAATGCTCAGCAAGATGCACAAACACCAGTAATATCTTCAAACCAGGAAGTTTTACAGCTGCTGGCACTGAGAAAACAGGCACACGCCTATCACTCACTTAACCCAGTGCTCCACTGAAAGCTCTTTGGGAGTTAGTACACTCAAAATGGAAACTTTCTCCAGCTGCCTTGGGATGCAAAATTATTTTTCTCTTGTGTTTTCTCATTGTTTCCCTTACCAAAAAAAAAAAAAAAAAAAAGAAAAAAAAAAGAAAAAAAAAAAAAGTTTGTATTTATGATGCAAACATGATCTCTCTGTGGACAATCAACATGGGTTACAGCCATCTTGGAGGGAAAGGGAAACTATGCTTGCAAAAGAAAAGTTTGTCTGATGCCTTTAAATGTAAGGTCATCACAGAAAAAGCAAAAAAAAACCTTTTTAGATCAAGCTGCCAGGTTGTAGTAACATAGTTCCAAGCTTGCTTTGCTCCACTGCATTCACCCTGAACATGCTAGATGCAGCAGGCAATAGAAATGCAAGTACAAATATAAATATATAAAATATTTATCTGTGTATTATTAATTGTATGTATATAGATGTATACATATATGTGAATATATGTACATATTTGCATACATGCAATGTATACAGAGAAAATACCTTGTCCTGGAACTAAAAAGGATTTTTCATAAAAAAAGAGTTCCTAGAACTTATGGACACATGCTCCTACACAGACACCATCACATACAAAAACAAATGGCTACTGACCACAGTAATACAATTCAAAGGTCTGATGCAACCTGTGTTTACAGTCTTCCCCTAACACAAAAGCATGATACTAAAAACAAATCATTTTTTTAAATTGCATTTTCCTATGTTCAAAGCATGAAGATGCAACTAGCAAATGCTGTTCAGCTGCATACTTTGGGGAGCTCAAATTTCAAAATAAAATTCAGAAGATCTTCACACTTGTGAATTTACAGCTTTGTTTTGGCTAAACTGTATAGACAGCACAGTCAGTTCCTGAATATGTTCACCTTAGGAAATAATAATGAGGCATGGGATTTCAGTATGAAAAATATAAGAAATAAATTATTTAATGTTACTGATCTGTCTCTTCTCAAAAAGCAGAAACCACCATGTGACTGATACAACTTGCGTGTGTCTGTGGAAGTGCTGGAATAAACAAGCAACAAGATGTGCTGGTGCTCTTCATGGCAAGAAACTATCTAAGCCACAAACTGGTGGTAAAGTCCCACAAGCACATGAAAAAGAAGAATCTGTGTATGGACAGGTTGTTCAGACAACGCACAAGTCCCCAGTGCTGTTACAGCGAGTCAGAGCAGCGCGCTGACCGTACATCAGGAAGCTGCTGCTGATGCGCAGTTAACAACCCCTCGCTGCTCTCCACCGCTGACACATCCTGACTGACCCCCACCTGCCGCCTCTCCGCTCATTTATCACCTCCCTTGCGCCTCGACCCAGTCACGGACCTCTGGCGTCAAACACGCTTAAGGTGACAAACTGAAGCCGGCTCCCCGGTCCAGACGCCGGGAAGGTGTCCCGCACACCAGGCGACACGGCCACCCCCCACACAGGCTCTGACACAGCCGAGGGTACCCGTCCTCCTCGTCCCG